>JABSTT010002872.1:0-10000 GCA_013339685.2 Hyalomma asiaticum
TACCGTCCACTGAACCGAAGGATGACGGGAATCGAAGACAGGCCGACCCATCTCCGTTTCATCTATAGGGCGGTCCAAGGAAACCCGTTTGTCGGCAATTCAGCATCTCGGTGCCTGCGCCGATGATGAGATTGGAAGGAGATCTCTGTGACCGCTATACGGCGACCATCATGATGAAGGGTGACTCGGAGTGGGCTGCTGCTGGAACATATCAGACAACTGCGTAATATTGGTTGCCATTGAAGGTCGGTGCACTAACCAAGCTTGCAGGAAAGTCTCTCAGGTTATGGAGAACTCCGCTACAAGGGTTAAGTCATGATAGGAGGCGCTGTGGCGTTAAAAGGAGGAAAGCTATAGCAAGAGCTTGTGCGTTCTCACCATTTTTTTTTTCAGAGCACAGGACTTCCCCCGATGGACTACCAATAAACCGACGCACACTCGTTGCTAAGAAAGTTCTTATGAGCACTGCAAAACATAAACTGCATTTTGTTAGCTGTGACAAAAGAATGTTAGACGCTTAATAAACACTCCTTGTTTACCTCCTTAGAATAACAGTGAATTTTTCGGTTATTTTACTGCAGTTTAATTATTTGTATTTTTGATGCGGAAGATATCTGTGAAATGAGGATATACTTCCTACCCGCATGCTTCAACAGCAATATGTTACAGAACAAAACGTAAGTAATTTAACATTACTGTCTCTAGGAGCTTCGAATTTTGCGAAGTGCTTGCTCCTTCGAGTAACTTAAATTACGAAAAATTTATAGCACCTGAGTTTCTTGTTCGCCTGTTTGAAGAGTGTGAAGAGGAGCTACGCAAGATTTGCGGTGCCTCAAGAAGTCTTATTTCCAGGTTTCTCTCGCAAAAAAGAATAAATAAAATAAAGAATGAACAGAAAATGGTGAGCCCCCAAAAGCTTCAGGGTTCGTCCATTTTCCGCGACAAGCGGGGGGCCTCAGACCTGTACATTCAGTCTTTGCCCGACATAGGCACCAAGACGGCTCGTAAATAAATCGGCTCCTCCCTGCAAACCAAAGCGAAGGAACTCTCTTCACTACAAACGTAGAGCCACATATTCTTAACAACAGTGCTTTTTCACTAACCCAGATGTTACCCAAGGGGGCACCCGTCGCCTCGCTCGGCTACGCATTCCCAGGCCGACAGTAAAATTCAGCGACACCTCCATGAGGAATCGGTGCCCATGCAGTGTTACGGCTTGTCGCAAATGACCGTGAAAAAAAAGGAATACCCCGGGCCTTGGTTATAGGGCTGGTTGGTCGATTCATTCTGTTTGGGCCTGCGCATGTCCTGTCTACATGTTGCCGCATTGGGCACCTTTCTTTTCGCGTTGTGGTGCCCTAAACAGTTTTGTTTTCTTGGTCAATCGCTAGACTAGGCCAATTTTTGAACGCGTGCTTTAGAAACTGAGAATATTTCTGCGCAGTATACGGAAACAGTGAGGTTTTCAGAGATTTTTTTCTCGGTTACAGAAAAGATACAGGACTACACCTGAGCAACGCAATTTTTTTTTCTCCGAACGAACGTGGCTGAGTATTTTTGCCGTCTTGCGAAAACTTTTGTTGTCGAAATTAACACAAGAAGTCAGCAGCATAAATTAAAACGAAAGAAGAAACACGCGCAGGTAAGCCTACCAAGAAGGAATGGTGTGGATCATTTTCAGTTCTCGCTCTCTTCAGGTAGAGAACGTTACCGTATCAATAAAGGACTATTTATTTGTTTGTTTTTTGGGAAGAAATTGGGGCCTATGACATGAGTGTGGAGAGGGTTAATGCAGGAGAGGTCAAGAGGGCGCTCCAGTGTTTGTGATCAGAATTCGGCCAGCGAACTCATACAGAGTGTACTTAGCGTCTTTTGGTGCGTCTAGGTTTGTGCGGTGGTGTCATCTTGCCTCGACCACTTCAGCATCGAGTGTTCCTAGACCAGCGCAGTTCCTCGCGGTCTTGCAGGTAGTGTTTAATGGCCTGTATACGATAGCAGGTTTATGACAGTGAAGGCGAGGGCTCAAGATTTACCAGCGGTCAGTGGTGCCGCCTTCTGCAGAAGCGTGCGCAGGATCTCGCATGAAAGGGGACCAGCAACCGGAGTGAAAGATCTTGTTAGATAAAGGCGCAATTTCGACACTGGGCTCGCCCTGTTGTCTCTCTTTCGTGGTATCGAAATCGCACATTTTCCGGCAAGATCCTTGACTCCGGTTGCTTCGTTGTGGTGCGCTGTGACACTGCGCAAATGTATTCATGCTTAATACGAATGGTTGCTGCAAAATCGACAAAATACAAAAACAAGAAAGAGCGTGACGCATTCGCTTGAAGAATAAACAGGTAGAATGCCAATAAGAAACGCGGTACTTACAGCTATCACGCTTAAAATGAACACCATGACCACAGTGCAGTACTCGCACGTGTTATTGTTCCGCAAATCTCTGCAATCCCCGCTGTTTGTGCACTGCCCGTGCTATTCACCCCCCGAATGCTCACACCGTTCGAAGAGTTATGAGTGTGGTAAACGAGAATTCATTATAGGGCCCTCGGAGAGTATATCCCATTAAAACGGTCTGTTCCACGTCCGTTCCCGAGTTTTAGAATCTCTCCAAACAAACCTCCTCGTGCGCGATTCCACGGCTGGTCCACGTGGAGGCATGTTCGACGTCGAATCCACGCTCCCTCGTTGCGAGGTCAGATACGAAGTCATTGGACCGTTTCACTGCGCGCTGCCGAGCAGCGAGACGGGTGCGTATAGCGTTGCATCGGGAGTTAACCAGAACGAAGTTTTCGGTAGTTCTGGTATACCCGCTTAACTCGTAATGAGCCCGCTGGTTCAAAACATCCGCGATTAGCAGGGGGACTCGTCTTCGTATAAAAAGGGAAGGCAGCTTGTCGATTAAGCGCGGGAGTGTTTTCCGGCAGTGTACGGGGCGTGACGTAAAAAAAAAAAACATATTCAGCATTGTATACGATTATTCGTAATAAGTTTTATTTAGCGCAAAACGGGACAACACGTGGAAGGAAACGGGTCACTGCTTTCTTGTTTTGTCTACTTGCTCTAAGTAAAGCTATTAGTCGCACAGAGGAGAAGAAATGCGCAAGTATGCTTTCGTTGAGTACATCACCAATGCGAGCTATATAGTACAATAAACAGCGTACAAGCAGACGACGGACAAAGAAAGGATGAACAGAGGAAAGCGCTGAATTTTAACTGAAGATTTTATTGAAAACACATACTATATATACTCATATATAGTATGAGTATATATACTCATATACTCTATATACTCAAACGCGCGCACGCAAAATGTCGCGTAACAGGAGCAAGCAAGTAAGCGGAAATACTCAATCGGACTTTATCTCGCGATACACAAAATGAAGGAAAACGAAATGAGATTTAGAAAGTCGTTAGTGCGCGCAGTGGTTTTCGCACTCGAGATACACCAGTTTTTTTGGGGGGTTAAGATGATTGGGGGCTTGCTGACGCAGCTTCCTCTGGCAGTAACGTAGGCCTCAATCATCACACGTGTCCGGTCATTCGCATGTCTCGCTAGAACCATTGTTTGGCGAAACAAAGGTGAACAGGCGCACTGGTCACACAGTTCTGGGCAAGGGAGCCCCCGTTTCCTTTCCGCAACTTCAAGTTTTGCTCCTGTAAACTGACATTCAGCTAACTATAGGTTCTTTCGAGGCAAATTAGTCTCATAACACTGAAAAATCCGGTTCAGCTGAACGACAAGCTTTCTCGCGTCTTTCGAGATTTACAGCGGTAACAAGAGCGCGAGAGGTGCCCCTTCCTTAAGGCAAAATATTCCGCCAATATTAAACGGCCACGAGGATCACAAAAATGCGTCGCAGGCGAATGCCCTCGCGAAAAGAATAGCTTTTCTTAAAAAAAGAAAAGAAGAAAAAGAAAGAAAGAAATAACGACGTCATTTCGTCATGTTAAGCGGTGATTTAAAACTTAGTTCGTAGCAAATCAAGCGCATGATGAACACAATGAGCGAAATCCAATATAACTTCTCGTGTCCCTGGTACAATAAGTGTCGCATCGATAATTATAAAGTGTACAACTCTAGGGTAATTATCGCACGACCTCGCGGTTCAACATCTTCACTTGACTCGTATGTTTCACGTACTATTCTATTATGTTCGTCATTTCTAGGTTGGACGTGTGTTTCCCTCGAGAAAATGTTATTTATGCTACGCCTCCATACGTTCGCAACTACAGTCTGAACAGTTCCGAAAGTATTCCGAAATTCCGAAGCAATTCCGAAATATCTGGCAAATAATCCTTTTCTTTGGGAGGATACAAATAATAATATAAGTAATAGGTTCTTCAATAATTCGAATAGAAATGCAGCCACGTTATAGGCTGAAGCTGCAAGTAAACATTACATTCACTGTTATTCCTGGGCAGCGAGTTCTTCAAGGGAAAGTCTCCTGCAGCCACAACGACCGTGCTAGTCTGGCCCTCGAAGAGTCGTCGGGCGTTCAGGTTCATTCAAAGCGATCATCAGTGGAGTTCGCGTCGTCGAGATCCTTTGAAAACGTAGACGGGATGGCGAAGGCATTTGCATTCGCGGCCAGCCACCGCGTTTGAGCACGACCGGGCCGGAGGACGACGTTTCGAGCGCTCACATTTGCGCGCGCGGAGCATCTCCCTCTAGTCCGGCCGTGGTCTACAAAAAAACACCACTCGTGCACAACTATGTTCACGCAGCAAGAAGCAGCGTTTTTCTATATCACGCAATGCACGAGATACAGCTCCACTAACGTGAAAATTGGGAAGGTGCAAAGTATGCGGCGATACGCCGGTGTTCCTTACAGGAATACGTCAGTCGCTGCTAATGGGCTTGCTTTACCGTGTCCATGACGATGACGTTAGACGCCGACAGCACGGGCGCATTAGCAGAAACTCATTAGAATCGCTTCTGTCACGACGACCCTACACGTACACTGTCTTGGCGCACTGCCTCCAGGATCGGCCCACCGTGACGACAGCAGAGATGCGCCGCAGGCCAGCCCCTAAGGTGCTCCGCTACTCGGCTGCACGTGGCTGCTTACCATAGCTCGTTGCTCCAGTACTGTAGCGAATTATTAGCAGCACTGATTAGCAGAACTCGTTGACACAGCAAAGAGATGAGCATTTATTTCTCTGAGTTAGGCTGCCTCCACCCAACGAAGATTAGGGTAGAAGGGACGAACACACGGTCATATCAAGGCTAATCTGCCCCGACTGCGAAACGATTTAAGAGATAAAATGATAGAGCGAGGGTTCGAAAGAAACGATCTGGTGCAATTTCTCGTGTGTTACTGTTGACACGCGGTGCTGTCTGCTAGGTACTCGCGCTATTACTCGTCACCATGTAGCTGCTAATCGGTGTGCAAGGTGCATGAATAGGGCCCGTGAAAATCGTTAATACCACCACAAATTTGTAGTGGCTAGCAAACTTTCTTTGCGTTCACGGTCTGGTCCGCTTAGTGAGTCAGTGAGCGTTGATGTAGAAATGTATGACAACGTTTGACAGCGCATCGGCTGCTCTTTATGTGCCATTCAGCGCGCGCCTGCACCTGTACTTATGTATCTGTTTTTTTTTATTCTGTAGTTCTTTTTATAAGTGCTAACTGAAGGTGCGCAGGGTAGATCGAACTCGTCCTCTTCATGCGGCAACAGCCACGCTTGTGTACGCACTAGGTATTCCAGAACATCGCTAATGCTTTCATGCACTGGGAACACTATCTGTATTCACGGAAGATTCGTCGTTCAGCAGCTGCAGTAGCGTAGTAGCATAACCGGAGAGTTGCCGATTCCTTCAGGCACTTTCCTTATACGTTTAAATAGGCTGGAGTGTTTAATATTCGACATATACGCACCGCCACGGTGTTCTAGTGGCTATGGTACTCGGCTGCAGATCCGAAGGTCGCGGGATCGAATCCCGGCAGCGGCGGCTGCCTTTCGATGGAGGCAAAATGTTGAGGCCTGTGCGGTGTCAGTGCGCGTTAAAGAACCCTAGCTGGTCAAAATTCCCGGAGCCCTCCACTACGGCGTCTCATAATCGCAGCTGTTTTTGGGACGTAACCCCCCCCCCCCCCCCCAAAAAAAAAAAGAGAAAAAAAATTAATCAATATTCGACTTATGTGAAGATTTTCTTTTTGTAGATTATCTTTATTTTGTTATTCATAACTGATAATTTCAGTTATCTTAGCGTGGCCACTGCACACATGGCACACACCCTCTCACGGGTGTGCGCCAACATAAACACCCAAGAACACCACAAATTTTCCGCTTTCAAATACGTTGCCAATTTGGTCTGTATGAGTACACGGGTATCTTGGTAGGCGAGGGATGCGAATACTGGCCAGGCATGTAGACCAAACTAGCCAGGCGCGTTGAGTTATCGGCTCACCAGTAGACCGAAATCGAAAGCATCGTGCTCCCACACATGATACCAACAATCGAATGTGCAAACGGCGCGCGAGCTAGACAGGTCCGAATTGATGCGTAGCATTGTTGATTATTTGGTCAAGTCGTATGTGAGATCAAGCGTCAGAAGGACTTCGGATTGAGAAGGTATTAGACGTAAGCGCCTGGCAACAGAAAGCTGTTTTCTAAACATCATCGATGCATGTTCTTTTAGTACTCGAGACACTTTGCATGTCACCGAGATTTTCATGATGCAGGTTGCTGCTGCCACAACGTCGTTGAGCTGTAAGAACGCTTCTTTTTTAAAATATTCCCAACGCTTTAATCATAGTGGAAGCTGCATATGCGACTGGCGTTAGAAAATGCCTAAGCCACATATGGAGAGTGTGTTTATTTGTCTTTATAATAATTAATTTTATATGCCTAATTCCCACTGTTGAAAAAAAAAGCTCACACCAACTTCTCTTTCTGCCGTATCCTCAACATTTGCCTAATGAAGAAATTGTGAACTCACACGCGATTGCCACTTTGCAAGCAAAGACATACATACATACATACAGACAGACAGACAGACAGACAGACAGACAGACATTAAGGGAAAACCCTCTCTGATATCTAATTTAACAATAAGTGTGGTTCGGTTAAAGGACATGACGCTATTTTCTGCAGGTTATGTCGGGAGCTCCGCTCAGTGTCCGAGGAGCCAGGTGGGGGGGAGGGGAGGGGAGGGAATGAAAGATATAGATAGAAAGAAGAGGAGCACCGTAGTAGAGGGCTCCGGAAATTTCGACTACCTGAGCTTCTTTAACGTGCACTGACAACGCACAGTACACGGGCCTCTGGCATTTTCGCCTCCACTGAAAATGCAACCGCCGCGGACCTAACCGAACCCGCGCTTCTTAGGTGGCAGCCGAACACCGTAAACACTAGACTATCGCGGTGGACTTAATATTATCTACGGCACGTGTCAACGTTCATAAAGGCATATGCGAAACGGGAGCTATATAAAAGTTGGAGACAGTTGCGATTCAGGACGCAGTCGACGAATCATTTTTTTAAAAGATTCTGAATGCCTTTTTTTTACCTCAGTTAATATGTGCTAGATATCACGAAGCATCTTGAAGGTTCACTCCCCCGTTTCTCTTTGCATATGCATAGCAATTATTGTGACGTTACATACTTACCTGGTGTATACATAATGTTCCGACATTGAAGCAACAATCATGGCTTTCGATCGTGTGGCTTTGAGCCTGCCTGTGCCTGCTCAGAGGTCGATACGGGTGAAACAGAGCTCTCCGAAAGGCGCCGCTAGGGCGGAAGTAAACAAGAGCTCGGCATCAAAGGAACTAAACTATAGCAGGAGCGATTGAGCCTGAAAGAACAACACTAAACAGCGATAGAGGCATGAAACTTGCTAGTTGACAAGGTCACAGAGACCATTACCAAAGGCGCCTGGTGACTCCTTCCGTTGGACGCCAGGTATAATGTTGGCTCTCAATCGTATAGTGCGAATGGCCTAGACCACCGCCTATTCTCGCACAGAGAGAAAGCAAAGAGGCATAACGTTATCCGATTTGTCGAGAGTGTGTGCTATATAGGTGCAAGTGAGCGCCCCGCTTAGGAGAGCCTGAAGCTGTCCGTCGACGTCACCAACTTTGTCCTAGAGCCCAGTGGTTGCCCTCGTTGGAAATGTTGCCGATGTGACCTCTAGAAAGAAAGGTTAAAGCGCGATGAAATGCGGCAGGTGTAGTGAAGCAAAGAGGCAACAATCTTGGAGAGGCAGCGTCCTCTCACAGCTCTTCAGTACCACGAAAAAAAAATAAATAAAAAAGAAGCATCGTGCGAAAGGAGATTTTTGCTTTTTCAGGGAACCCGGAGACGTCTCGGTACTGAGCGTATTAATATATTTCTTTTTTCAGATACTTAGGAAAAGTAAGTATCTGAAAAGAGATACTCTCTTTTTTAAGATACTTACTTTCAGATCTTTTTTTTTCCCAAATACTTATGGCCACTGAACGTGCTACACGTAAGTACAAATCTACATCTACGAGGGCTTCGCTCAGAAATGATTTGCAACATACGCCACATAAAGTTATTGGGCAAGTCGTGGTTGTGAGAACGATGAAAATGACGAAATACTTACTTTTTTGACACCTCTGGAATAGTGACATCACAAGAATTTTTAATGAAAGCAGATGGAGTTTTTAGGGGCGAAGCTCCTTAAGGCGTGGGTCGTGCGTCCCCGATGTATGTAGTAGTAGTAGTAGTAGTAGTAGTAGTAGTAGTAGTAGGTAGCCACCGGCGCATGCCTGCCGGGAGGCACGCACGCGCCGAGGGCGAGCGCGTGGCTCCCGGCGCTCGCCCTCGCCGCGAGCGCCGGGAGCCACGCGCTCCCCGGCAAACTCGACACTGCCCCGGCAAACGCGAGAGACAACGTTGGCACAGGCAGCGTCTCAGCGAGTTTCATGATTGAGAAATACCGACTGCACGCGTTGGAGAAGCGTTCACCGGCAACCCATATATATATATATATATATATATATATGCACTGGATCTTGACTTGCAATGAAGTGCCGGTGGGAGATTTCACTTGTGCATTGTGCATAGTTGAACCGTGAGGATTCGTAGCATGCGCGTTAACTAAATTAATCCGGAACTCGGCACGATCTACGATGAACATCCCGAGCTTCGCCCACTCATCATCATTCACTCCGTGGACATGCTGTAATTTTTTGTATTATTGGACAGGTTGATGTTTTAAATGCGAAGAATTTCTTAGCGAACTTCGGCGAGTTTGAGCGTATCTATCTATCTATCTATCTATCTATCTATCTATCTATCTATCTATCTATCTATCTATCTATCTATCTATCTATCTATCTATCTATCTATCTATCTATCTAGCCGCCTACGATTTTGTGCTCTCTCTCCCATCTTTCTATTCCCCCTTCCTACTCCCCCAGTGTAGGGTAGCCAACCGGACGCCCTTCTGGTTAACCTCCCTGCATTTCTGTTTTCCCCTTCCTCCTCCTCCTCCTGGCCGTTTAGCTAATCGGATGTTTACGAAAATTGGTATGCTACATCATGACTACATGACGAACATAAATGACAGGTCATAACATGAAAATTATGATATGCATGTCATGAGCGGCATGATTTACATGCCACGGTCTTAGTGCTCTCCTAGCCGTTTCGCTAATGGGATGTATGCGAAAATTGGTATGGCACAATATGACTGCCTGACGAACATAAATGGCAGGTCATAACATGAAAATCATGACATACGTGTCATGAGCGGCATGATTTACATGTCACAGTCTTGGTGCTCTCCTGGTCGTCTCGGTAATGGGATGTATACAAAAATTGGTAAGCCACAATATGACTACATGGCGAACATAAATGACAGGTCATAACATGAGAATAATGAGATGCATGTCATGAATGACATGATTTACATGCGACGGTTTTGGTGCTCTCCTGGCCGTTTCGTTAATGGGATGTATACGAAAATTGGTATGCCACGACATTACTGCATGGCGAACATGACTGACAGGTCACAACATGAAAATCA
>JABSTT010002872.1:15000-34685 GCA_013339685.2 Hyalomma asiaticum
TTCTCTTTTACTCCCATACCCCTACCCCCAATGGCGCTTAGCCGTGCTCCCTCACGGGCTGCAGAAATTAGCGCCTTTTCCTTTCTTTCAAGTCACAAGTCAAGTCAAGTCGAGGAGTGTTCAGGTTCAATACAGTCCTCGTATAGCAGTGCTTGGTAGCGAGAGGTGGCACAGTTCAAGCTACGCCGCAACAAGGGCCAGGGACAGTCTCATCGTCGTCTTCGTGGATCCGGGGAACTGGGTTGCCCATTGCCCACAACTCATTCATTAATAGTACAATTTATCTCCCCCGGGGGAAAAAGAAGCCGTCCCGGCGACCTATGGGTAGGAGAGCACAGGCGGATCATAATACGGCTTCAGACGATCTACGTGTACAATTTCGCGGCCTTGACGGCGCTTATCCGAAGGTGGCTCAAGGGGCTCCACGGAAAAGTTAACAGGAGACGTCTGTTTGATTACACGATAAGGACCGTGGTACTTAGATGCTAGCTTGGGAGACAATCCAGGGGTAGGGGCTGGCACCCAAAGCCACACTAACGAGCCAGGAGCGTAGGACACAGGGGCGGCGGAGATGTCTCGATGGTGCTTCTGGCGCTGCTGGTCTTCGGAGGTGAACATACGGGCAAGTTTGCGGCACTCTTCGGCGTGTGAAACAGCTGCCGAGATGGTAGTAGATTCTGTGGTGTCGGGACTGTATGGAAGGATGGTGTCCAGCGTGCAGGTAGGCTCGCGTCCGTATAGAAGAAAGAAGGGAGAAAATCCCGTTGTGATCTGCGTGGCCGTATTATAAGCATAGGTTACAAAGGGCAGAACGTGGTCCCAACGGCTTTGGTCAGAGGCGACGTACATGGCCAACATGTCACCGAGGGTGCGATTGAAGCGCTCAGTCATCCCATTAGTCTGCGGATGATACGCAGTAGTGTTGCGGTGAATTACGCGGCATTTTTCTAGGAGAGCTTCAATGACGTCGGATAGAAAGACGCGGCCTCTGTCACTAAGTAATTCCTTTGGGGATCCATGGCGAAGTATGATGTGGCGGAGGAGAAACCAGGCAACATCGTGGGCAGAGGCGCTGGGCAGCGCTGAAGTTTCCGCATAGCGTGTAAGATGGTCGATGGCCACTATTACCCAGCGGTTTCCTGATGAAGTGGTTGGCAGTGGTCCATAATGATCGATGCCGACGCGGTCGAAATGGCGTCCTGGGCAAGGCAAAGGTTGCAGTGGAGCGGCTGGACGACGAGGCGGATCTTTGCGCCGTTGACAAGCGAGGCAGGAGCGTACATAATGGCGCACGAAACGGTACATGCCGCGCCAGTAATATCGAAGGCGCAGGCGTGTGTACGTTTCAACTACACCCGCATGCGCACACTGTGGATCATCATGAAACGCCGCACAGATATCGGAACGTAGATGTCGAGGAATGACAAGCAACCACTTGCGACCAGCCGTGAGGTAGTTACGGCGGTAGAGGAGGCCATCGCGGACGGCGAAGTGGTGCGCTTGGCGACGGAAGGCACGAGAGGGGAGGGAGGACGACGGTTGGGAGAGGAAATTGAGCATCGACACAATCCATGGGTCCTTCTTCTGCTCCACCAGCATGTTAATAGCACTGAGAGATGACTGGGATAATGATGTCGTCGGGGTATCAGTCGCGTCTGTAATTGGTGAACGGGACAGGGCGTCAGCGTCGGAGTGTTTTCTGCCAGAACGGTACAGCACGCGAATGTTGTACTCCTGTGGGCGAAGCGCCCATCGAGCGAGACGGCCGGTAGGTTCTATTAAAGAAGACAGCCAGCACAGGGAATGGCGGTCGGTTATAACGTCGAATGGGCGTCCGTATAGGTAGGGGCGGAATTTAGTTATAGCCCAGATTATAGCCAAGCATTCTTTTTCAGTGACGGTGTAGTTGGTCTCAGCTTTCGTTAATGCGCGACTTGCAAAAGCGACGACGTACTCGTCGAAGCCAGCCTTTCGTTGAGCAAGAACAGCGCCGAGACCGACGCCGCTGGCGTCCGTGTGTATCTGTCGGTGCGCTTGGGTCGAAATGGCGCAGGATTGGCGGCGAGGTGGGCAGGCGACGCAGGGTTGTGAATTGGGCATCACAGTCTGGTGACCAAGTTGAAAGGTTGCTGTCAGCGCGGAGAAGCTTCGTCAAAGGTGATATTTTGGTGGCGAAGTTCCGGATGAAGCGTCGAAAATAGGAACACAATCCGATGAAGCTACGAAGTTCCTTCAGGGTCCTTGGTCGTGGGAACTCTGCAACAGCGCGGAGTTTCGCTGGATCAGGAAGTACGCCATCTGTTGAAACAACGTGGCCTAGGATGACAAGCTGCCGTGCGGCGAAGCGGCACTTCTTTAAATTGAGCTGCAGGCCGGCAGCAGCGGTGCATGTGAGGACGCGTTCAAGGCGAAGTAGGTGGGAAGGAAAATCAGGCGCAAATATGACAATGTCGTCGAGATAACAAAGACAGATCTGCCACTTTAGGTCACGCAAGATGTTGTCCATCATTCTTTCAAATGTGGCGGGCGCATTGCACAGGCCAAAAGGCATCACGGTAAACTGATATAAACCATCAGGTGTAACGAAGGCTGTTTTCGGGCGGTCTTCCTCGGTAACTGGAACTTGCCAATAACCGGACCGCAAATCTAAAGAAGAAAATAATTCAGCGCCTTGGAGGCAGTCTAACGCGTCGTCAATTCGTGGAAGAGGATAGACATATTTGCGTGTTACCTTATTGAGTCGCCGATAGTCCACACAAAAACGCATTGTCCCATCTTTCCTCTTAACCAGCACTACAGGGGAAGCCCAGGGATCGTGCGAAGGTTGTATGACGCCGCGTTTGAGCATGTCTTGGACGTGCTCGTCGATTACGCGGCGCTCTGACGCAGAGACACGGTACGGCCTCTGATGTAGCGGTGCGTGATCGCCTGTGTCGATGTGATGGACAACTGTTGTAGAACGGCCTAAGGGTGCTTGCTGGAAGTCAAATGAGGAACGAAAGCGGTTGAGGAGGTCGACAATCTGAGTGCGTTGGCTCGGAGTGAGGTTGCAATCAATTGAGCGCAAGAATATTCCCTCACACGACGGTGCTGTCGGAGAAGGGGAAATTTCAATGGCGTCAACCTGCGGAGGAGCCGGCTCGTCAGGCACATAGTAGACAAAGCGTTGTTCAAGTTCTTCCCCATAGCCGAGACACTCGTTGTGATGCAAGCGTGCAGGAGAGGAAAAGAGGTTCGAAACATAAAATGCGCTGGAACCATGTCGAACGTTCAGAAGAGAAAACGGAACTAAGATGGGATGACGGCGACTAGCAATATGAGACGGCATGAAGAGAACTGTGGTGTCGGCAAACCCAACGCAGGAAACGGGAACAAGGGCGGAAGAGAACGGAGGAATCTCGGTGTCAGCGGAGACGCATACTCGATGAGAAGCCCGCGAGGAATCTTCAAAAAAATTGCTGCCGAATGGAGATAGCGCAAGTTCTGCACGTGCGCAATCGATAACTGCATGATGCGAGGACAGGAAGTCCCATCCTAATATCATGGCATGAGAACAGCGGGACAGGATAACGAACTCAATGTGGTATAGAGCAGCCGCTATGAATTTATAATGCACTTTTCTGTTCGCAGCTTCGCTATGCTCTTCTGGTGTGGGGCACTGGCACCTTGCAGTCAAAGCATAAATTACTCGTGCTTCAAAAAAATGCTTTGCGTTCTACTGCAAATGCTGGGTATAATGCACATAGTTTGCCTCTATTCAATAAATTCAGAGTATTAAGATTTGACAAAATGTATGAATATTGCTTATTATCGTCATTAAAAGCTGAAATTAAGAAAGGAAATAACAATCTTAGCTCCATAGCATGCTTAGATCGCTGCACCTCGTCTCGACCTACAAGAAAGAGCGATTATTGGAAGGTCCCTCGATGCAGAACCAACTATGGTCTCCAAATGCTTAAACATTTACTCCCAAACACACTCAACAAATTCAATTTTTCATTAGAACAACTTCAGCTTCTTTCGCGACAAGATATGTTCTGTCTTTTTTACTAACACGATGCAACAAATAGGAAATTTTCGTATTCGCTTCCTTGTACTTTCTTTTTGTGAAATCCTATCTGCATTTTCTTTTTGTATGAAATGTTATTTCTTATTATGCCAATTTAACTACATATCTGTTTCTGTTTACTTGTTTTAGATGATTTCACAAATGCTGTCACCTCTACTGCCATGTATTGCTGGGATGTGGGGCTAGTCAAGCTGCGTTTATATCGCAGCTTTTTTCCCACATTCCGCACCACATTGTACCTTCACTTCATGAAACATTATAAATATATGTAAAAATGTAAAATATGTAAAAATATGTAAAAGAAAATATGTAAAAAATGTGGTGAAATAAACTTCAACTTCAACTTCAACTTCAACTACACGGACGGTGCACTTTCCCAAGGGTTCAACCGGATCTGCACTTGCTGTACGTAGCGAAACGGCAAGAAAAGGCGTCGCGACTTTTCGTAGTTTAAGGCGAAGCTGGTCGGATATAACTGATACTGCGGCTCCCGTATCGACAAGCGCGTTAACGGCAATATGTTCAGCGTAAACTTGAATAACGTTCGCAGGGAATAAACGAGGGCTTAAGTAGTTCGCTGAGGTCGCAGTTCTTGCCTCCGGAACTGCGGCCTTTAGTTTTCCCCTTGAACAGCTTCAGGGCGGCGGATAAGTGGAGATAGAGAACGTCGACGGGGAGATGGGCGCATCGAAGCGCGGAGCGGCAGCAGCAGGACGGTAGGGGGAGCCTACGCCGCTGTTCTGTGGTCTCGCAGAGTCTGAAGGATACCAAGGGCGCCGGCGGCAGAACCGTGCTACGTGACCAGCGACGCCTCACGAGAAACATATCGGCTTGTTGTCTTGGGTGCGCCACGGGTTGAAAACACGAGCCGGAGGTCGAGCCAGGTGCAGCGGCTGCGGTGGCGGATAGTAGGAGCCCGCAGGGGTGTAGTTTACAGACGCAGGTGGTGTTGTAGAGAAGGCGCTGGTAGGTGCGTATTGCGCAGGTGCAGAGAAAGGTCTCTGCCTGGCAGCAACGGCAGCGTAAGTAAGCGGAGCTGTTACAGGGGGTGGCTGTTGGACAAGCGGAACGACGTCGCCGACTTGGTCGTGTATAACTTGACGGAGTTCAGGCGACAAGGTCGACTCAGAAGCTTGTGCAGTTGGTAAAAGAGAAAGTTGACGCGCGACTTCCTCTCGAATGAACTGCTTGATTTGGTCGAATAGTGGTGGATTGCTTGTCCCACCAATGTTGCTGTCCGTCAGAGAAGAAATCGCGCCGTCCGTACAGAGAGCGCGCCGTGTTGACAGCCGCTGTTTGCGCAGCTCTTCGTAGCTCTGGCAAAGTGCAATTATATCCGTGACCGTCATATGGTTCCTTGCCAATAGCATTTGGAAGGCGTCATCCTCTATGCCTTTCATGACATTCTTCACCTTTTCATCTTCAGTCATGGATGGATTAATGCGGCGGCATAGGTCCACTGCATCCTCAATGTAGCTGGTGAAATTTTCGCCCTTTTGTTGAGCGCGACCGCGCAGCTGTTGTTCGGCCTTAAGCTTGCGCGCGGCAGGACGACCGAAGACTTCTTGGAACCTCGTTCTAAATTGGGCCCCGGTGGAACAGTCGGATTCGTGGTTCCGAAACCAAAGACTGGCTACGCCGGAAAGGTAAAACAGGACGTAACTGAGCTTGTCGACGTCATTCCACTTGTTGTGCACGCTCACTCTATCGTACGTAGACAGCCAATCGTCCACGTCCTGATCATCCGTCCCACTGAAAGTGGGAGGGTCTCGCTGGCGTGGCGTACCCGAACAAACGACTGCAGGCGATGGGGCTGCCTGGGGAGGGTCGGACGGCCCAGCGTCTTCAGGCATGGCAGTCCTTGAAGGGATTGTCCGGCTGCGTAGTTCCAGGATTCGGGTCTAAGAAAATACCCCGCACCTCCACCAATTGTCGAGGAGTGTTCAGGTCGACTACAGTCCTCGAATAGCAGTGCTTGGTAGCGAGAGGTGGCACAGTTCAAGCTACGCCGCAACAAGGGCCAGGGACAGTCTCGTCGTCGTCTTCGTGGATCCGGGGAACTGGGTTGCCCATTGCCCACAACTCATTCATTAATAGTACAATATATATATATATATATATATATATATATATATATATATATATATATATATATATATATATATATATATATATATATATATATATATATATATATATATGCACTGGATCTTGCAATGAAGTGCCGGTGGGAGATTTCACTTGTGCATAGTTGAACCATGAGGATTCGTAGCGTGCACGTTAACTAAATTAATCCGGAACTGGGCACGATCTACGATGAACCTCCCGAGCTTCGCCCACTCACCATCATTCACTCCGTGGATATGCTGTAATTTTTTTAACAGCGTAGCTGTTTAGCCTCAGCAAAGGCTGATTCTCGACTGCATGAAAATATCATCATCATGAAATCTGTGCGCGTGCGCTTCTACGCATTGCGCGCACGTCTTTCTTCTTTCTTCTCCCACTACATAACGGTGAGCATAGTATAGCAAGGCGGTGGGAAAGGGATTTGAGGGCGAGGAGGAGACAAAGGACGAGGGGAACGGTTGATGCATAGGATAGGCACGTACAGCATGGTACAACAAGAGGTGGGAAGGGGACGTGAGGAGGGATGATATGAGTGTGAGTAGGAGGGGAGAGGTAAAGCATGACATAGTCTTGTGCAAGCAGGGGGTGAGAAGGGTAATTGAGGGTGAGGAGGGAAAGGAGGAGTGGAACGGCACCAGCTACGCTTCTTCGTCAGTCTTCGCACCACCAGTGTGTAGCTGCCCAATCACGTAACGTGCCGTCACAGATAGTCACGTGACACTGTCGTCCCGTCAAAACCACGTAGGAAGACGTCACAGCCGGACATTTCTCGCCAATCCATTTTGAACCTAGACACATTACCCAAATCACAGTAACGTGACGTCACAGCTAGTCACATGACATGTTCCCGCCAAAACCATGTCACAGCTCGTCACGTGACAAATCACGTGACTTCGTCGAGCTTGTAGAAGCCGGAAGAGGGTAGGTAGGCCACGAGCTCAGCCTTGCACCACTAGTGCAAGCTGCTCGCATTTTATCTTGGGTGGGGAGGTGGGGGGGGAGGGGGGGGCTTGCTGAAGGCTTCGACTATTCGTATTTTTTAACCGAAATAGTTGTGTTCGGTACCCCCTCCCCCAACAAAATTTCAGGGCGGGGAGGAGGGAGGGGGGCACTAGGCCTAACCCTTTCCCCCCTCAACCAGGCTACCGGCCAGAGTCTGTTCAGGGCGGCACACACGCGCTTGCCACATGTTGGAGTACATATGACGCAAAACCTTCGAACCGAAATGTGCGCTTGTCTGTAACTTTCGTCTTCTACGGGCTGTTTCAGTTAACTTGAGCCAGGCTTTAATAATATCCACAGGTTGTTTAAGTTTACAGAAACACCCTGTACGCTCACTAAACGCGAAAAGCTACCGGCGTAAGCATAAACACGAATGGTACCAAAAATCAGATGACGTCCGTTCAATTCGTATATGCACTAAAACCCCCATGGCAAGGTATGGACATGTGTTAAACATGACTGATAGGTTACGACAACAATATTATGATATGCTTGCCATTTATGCTAAGATCAACAACAATACGATCAAGTGTGGCACTTACCCACATTCCTCGGCTCAGGATTTGTGGGTATGCACCAAACAGAATTGAACCTTCGTATCTTGCGCCAATCAAGGAGCAGCTGAAATAGAAGGAGCGCCACGTCACCCAATTGAGCACAGCTCAAATCTCCGAAGCGCTCTTTCCCTCTATCTCGGTTTGTTCTAGGCGTTCTTCAAAAATAAAAAAAAAAAAATAGATGGTTTAGTTTAGCGTGTAATAGTACGTATTACGTGTCCTGTTGACGCGGTGAGTGCACGGAGGGACTTTTCATTTTAACACAGCCTCTTTTTTTTTCGCATTTCAGAGCCGCTCTGTGCAGCTGCATTCCGTTCTTTCTTTTTTTTTTCTTCCCGTTTTGCTCGAACGATTCGTGGTTCTTGGGAATGACCGGACACTCAGAGCTCTTTAATCATCGAGTTTCGCACTGGCGGACAATGTTTTTTGAATATTCTGGCGCGAACTTTGGTGGGGAGCACTTGAGTAACTTGAGCTCAGCCTAGTATGCGAACCCAGCAGAGAGATCACTTGGGCCGAAAAATAGAAACGAAGTGCGGAAGCTATTGATGAACAGTTTCCCACAAAACCTCACCAGCCGTAACACTAGTACTGTGACCATCCAACTAGTGCGAGAGTGCTTGTAATTACACTTATCTGCGTGGTTATCGTGATCGTGAATTCAAACGTTCTCGGACTTTCTTTTTTTTTTTTGCCGTATGTACTTTGATATCTTAGAATAGCATGAAGTCTGTTGGTACATCTTTAGTGTTTCTGAATTTATTTATTTTTGTTATTTGGGCATAACACATACATAGTTTGCCCCTTGAGGTAAGGCAAAAGGAAGGTTCAAACCTCCCGACTTGGTCTTACTTCGCTGGGGCAGCAGAAATAGCGGAATTTGAAAGTTACAAATCGATTGGTGGGACACACATTACAAATACACATAAAACACTTTAGAGCGCACTACAGGACATGAAATTGTGTTATTTAAAACCCAATTACGCTGTGCTGTTCAATATGACCAACACACTAATTTTCAAAGCTGTTTGACAGCAGAAAGACGTAATTTAGACAGATCCGCGTACCGCTTATTGCCCCTGTTCTAGCTCAGTACGTGCCGCACACAAGGAAACGAGCGATACTGTTATCTCTAAGGGTTCTTTTAGAAAGTGCAGATATATCTAAGGATTCTTCTAGAAGTTCAATTCTAAAGATTTCAGATAAGTCTCGCTGTTTGTAACAGGAATGCAGCCTGCTGCGATGCGTTGCAACGTGTCTACATTGGTTCATATGGCTTGACTTTAAGCCTAGATGAAATGCCAATAAATCACCTGATAATATTACATTAGTATATTTATTCGTTATATATAGAAACTCTAGTCCCTACTGTTATCTATAAGCATCAGGCGCTACGTAACTGAGGAAACATAGGGTGCGCTGACTCTGTCCAAAAATGTAAACTTAGCGGAGAGAAAGCCCCTCGAATAAAACAAGGCGCTAATCTCTTGTGAGAAATAAACGAAATAAAAGAAAGGACAAATCTGCTTAAAATGCAGGTCACTGGGTATCGTGATGAAACCGCATAACTATATCTGCCACGAGCCCAAATTTTTCGAGCCACGGAATTCGGGGTTGTGCCAAGTCAAGGGTGGCCTCGGTTTGAGATATAAGCAGTCGTACATAACTGCCTGAGTTATTTAGCGTTTAAAAAATGTATTATCAATCCGCAGTACTTGCGAAACTACGCAGTGTTTTCGTTTCCGACGCTTTCGAATGTGCCTAGCCCCCAAGAGATGTCTGGCTATCATGTCAGCGGACATTTTGAAATTAATCGCGTCACAATTGACGAGAGGGCACAGCAGTAATCTGTTCTCAAACACCTCGGCGACCCGACAACCCAGACGACTCGGCCACGCTTTTGTAGTAGACCAAGGGGTCCCGAGTTCGAATCCTTAAGCGTATAAGAAGGGGTTTTTTTTTTTTAGCACTTCTGCCTTTTACCCTTTGATCCTTTATGGTCTCTCTACGCTCCTGAGGTATCTTATTTGTACCGACTACTTCTCTTTAATAATCATACCCTGTCCTGATTAACCCACTCACTGCAACACCTCTGAATGTCTCCTCCCCCCGGGGAGCCTTTGGACAAAAGATGCATATGGGCGCCCACCATCACCGTTCTTCATCTACGTAACTCACTCGAGCACCAGAACAGGAACTGGCCCCCCTGGTGCAACACCATGGCCAACACCTCCCAAGTTACCGGACCAACCAAACCCTGGACCTACGACGACGACATCAACAGAGCTTCCAGCCACGGATGCGACCACACGGGTATTGGAACAAAAGACTCAAAGAGCCTCTGGACTCGGACAGGCCGTCATTGGAAATTAAACGTAGCGACTCTTAACACGCGAACCCTTTCAAGCGAAGCCAGATTAGCTGAACTACTAGAAGAATTAAGGGGTATTAATTGGGATATCATTGGCCTTAGCGAGGTTAGGAAACCAGGAGAAGGGTACTTATCGCTTAATGAGGGACACGTTCTTTGCTACAGAGGACTACCAGAGAAGCGCGAATACGGCGTGGGGTTCCTTATACACAAAGACATAGCAGGCAACATCGAAGAATTCTATAGCATCAACGAAAGGGTAGCAGGGCTCGTGATAAAATTAAATAGGAGATACAAACTAAAGCTAGTACAAAGTTACGCACCAACGACCAACCACAGTGACGAGGCTGTAGAACAGTTCTACGAGGATGTAGAAACGGCAATGAACAAGGTACAGACCCAATATACGATTGTTATGGGGGACTTCAACGCGAAAATAGGAAAGAAACTAAAAGGAGAACATGCCGTCGGTAATTACGGAGAAGGAGATAGGAATAGCAGAGGGGACATGCTAGTAGAATTCGCCGAAAGAAACCACCTCCGTGTAACGAATACTTTCTTCAAGAAACGTAGGAACAGGAAATGGACGTGGAAAAGCCCCAACGGAGAAACGAAAAACGAAATAGATTTCATAATGTGCACTGATCTAGGTATAGTACAAGACACAGAAGTGGTTAATAAGATTAGAATTAGTGACCACAGACTAATAAGGGCGAAGATATCCCTCAATCTAAAGCGAACAAGGACAAAGTTAATCACACGGAAACAGGCCAACCTCGATAGCGTCAGGGCGAAAAGAGAAGAATTTAGCATTGCACTTAAGAACAAGTATGAGGCTCTAGGACAGGAAGATAATGAGGATATAGAGAAGATGAACGAAGACATTACTAATCTGATCACCGAAACAGCAATCGAAGTAGGGGGCAAAGCACCAAGACATGTTGTGAGTAAACTCTCGGAGTCTACTAAAAATCTAATCAAGCAACGCCAACAGATGAGAATAACTAACTCAAGAGACAAGATAGAATACGCCGAGCTATCTAAGCTCATCAGTAAAAGTAGAGTCAGGGACGTACGTAACCATAACGTGAAAGAAATAGAAGCAGCCGTCAGAAAAGGAGTCAGCATCAAAACAACCACAAGGAAGCTTTGTGCGGGAAAGAACATAATGCATGCAGTGAAAGATAAGCAGGGCAACATCGTTACTAACTTTAGTGGCATAGCCAAAGTGGCCGAGGATTTCTATTCCGAACTATACAGCTCAAATAGGAGTCTCCCCACCATGAGTGTATTAAATGCCGAGCAGGACTACGAAATCCCATGCGTCACTGCGGACGAAGTTAGGAAAGCAATACAGGGCATGTCCCGCGGAAAAGCGGCTGGAGATGACGGCATAACCACCGACTTGATCAAAGATGGCGGAGACTTCCTTATTGGAAAGCTCGCGACACTATACACTCAATGCCTCAAAACTTCAAATGTACCCGAAAGCTGGAAAAACGCAAATATTCTATTATTACATAAGAAGGGAGATGTTAAAGACTTGAGGAACTACAGGCCGATTAGTCTACTCTCAGCACTTTACAAAATATTCACAAAGGTTATCTCAAACAGAATAAGGGCCACACTTGAATTTAATCAACCGAGAGAGCAAGCAGGGTTCAGAAAAGGATACTCTACGATGGACCACCTGCATGCGGTCAATCAAGTAATCGAGAAATCCGCTGAATACAACAAACCCCTCTATATGGCTTTCATAGATTACGAAAAGGCTTTCGACTCGGTAGAGATACCAGCAGTTCTGGAGGCACTACGTCGTCAAGGAATATGTGATAGCTATATAAACACAATAGCCAACATCTATAAAGATTCTACAGCCACCCTGCTCCTCCATAAGAAAAGCAGAAAAATCCCAATACAGAAAGGTGTCAGACAGGGAGATACAATTTCTCCCATGCTATTTACTGCATGTTTGGAAGAAATCTTCAAAAGGTTAGACTGGGAAGAGACAGGGCTCAGGATTAACGGCGAATATCTGAGTAACCTGCGATTTGCAGATGACATAGTACTCTTTAGCAATGATGGCGACGAATTGCAAAAGATGATTGAAGACTTAAGCCGAGAAAGCGCTAAGGTAGGATTAAGGATGAACATGCAGAAAACAAAGATAATGGTAAGTGGCACGGCGAAAAAACGTCTATTCAAGGTCGAAACCCATACATTAGAAGTCGTAGAAGAATATCTATACCTAGGACAGCTACTTACTGGAGAACCCACCCATATAAAAGAAATCCACCGTAGAATAAACATGGGATGGCGCGCATATGGCAGACATTCACAACTCATGAACGGAAACCTACCACTATCACTCAAACGGAAACTATATAACTACTGCATCCTGCCAGTACTGACTTACAAAGAAGCTAGAGAGGAAGTTAAGAACCGCGCAGCGGGCGATGGAACGGAAAATGATAGGCGTTACACTAAGGGATAGGAAGACAGCCGAGTGGGTCAGAGAACAAACGGGGGTCGCCGACATAATGAACGATATTAAGAAGAAAAAATGGACATGGGCAGGCCACGTGATGAGAAGGCTAGATAACCGATGGACAGTTAGAACGACGGAATGGATACCAAGAGAGGGTAAGCGCAGCCGCGGGCGGCAGAGAGTAAGATGGGGGGACGAAATCAAGAAATTCGCAGGCATCAAATGGAATCAGCTCACGCAGGACAGGCAAGGATGGCGAGGATTGGGAGAGGCCTTCGTCCTGCAGTGGACATAAAATTGGCTGATGATGATGATGATGATGATGATGATGATGATGAAGTTGGCTCTGCTGCAATGTTATACATAGCAAGGTGGAGTACGCTTTACAGGCAGTCTTCTCTGCGCATTATGTATTTGTGCAATAAAAACAAACTTTACCGACACGCTCCTCTATTTCTTCGGTTAGGGTGTCAGAGTAACTCTGGTCACTTTAATAACATTTATCTAAAACCATTTTACTTAAGCATTTTAGGGGCGAAGCTCCTTAGGGAGAGAGAGAGAGAGAGAGCTCTTTATTGAAATGCAGAGAATTTAGCCGGCGTTGAAATATCGCTGTCCTTCCTCCGATGTAGTATGTAGCCACCTGTAGTTTTATGAAGTGCTCACTAGATGGCGTGATGGCGCCGCGGTGCTCGCTTCATTCAGATGTATGGGAACGCGTAGCATGGGAGTCTGTCTGTCTGTCCGTCCGTCCGTCTGTCTGTCTGTCTGTCTGTCTGTCTGTCTGTCTGTCTGTCTGTCCGAGCGCTGCGGTGCTGCTTAGCTACTACGTGAATTGATCAATACATGGCGCGGAGGCGCTCGCTGCGTGCTCTAGTGTGATAGGAGAGCACTAGATGGCGACACAGTGTTTATCACGTCTTTGATGATGCACTGGGCAAGATTCACGGAAGATTCACGGTTTTTACCGATGAACCTCCGGAGCTTCGCCCACTCATCATTATTCACTCCGTGGATATGCGTGTTTTTTTTAAATGCGGAGCATTTCTTAGTCGCACGATGTCGCGCTTCGGTGTCGGCGGCGCCGTCCACACCCCCACTGCGCATGCTCGGCTCGTCTCGTGCCGGCCCACCGGGCGTTCAGCAAGCCGAGCATGCGCAGTGGGGGTGCGGACCTCTCCCCTGTACTCCTCTCCCTCGAACGCGGGCGGTGTGTATATAAGCGGCGGAGCGCGCGTTCGCAATTCAGTCAAGGGCGCTTTGCGGACCTCTACCCCGTACTCGTCTCCCTCGAACGCGGGCGGTATGTATATAAGCGGCGGAGCGCGCGTTCGGAATTCAGTCAAGGGCGTCTTTACTTGGCTTTCGCTTGACTTGACGCTTTGCTTGACTCGAGTAGATGCGATGGAAGCAACAGTACCTTCAACCAGTAGTGGGTCACAACCCAACATCAGCGTCCCACCACTCGTTGAAGGCAACGTTACCCCACCCTCACCGTCGTCGTCGTCAACAACAGCAAGCAACGCAGACGTCCCAAACCATTCCCAATTACGCACCATTCACGCGATACCCCCACCACTCTGCGACGCATTTACTCGAGTTCCCCCCGTGGGAAGATGCGGGCGGCATTTTTTTGGTTAGCGTTCGACGTGCGCTCTTGGCATGCATATTTGGTATTCTTGTTAAACATATACAGGGTGTCCCATTTAACTCGCACCAAGGTTTATGAAAAAAACCAAGAGCACCAGATAAGTTGTACGTGCTAATAAGTTGTCCATTTCATATTTCCCGTTTTTCGCGCTCTTTTGTTTTCTTTCTAAAAAAAACGATGACGCATAACTTAGCACGATAGAAATGCTTGATTCGGGGGCTATTTGAGGCGCCCTACAACTTAGAAATTGTCATTTTTGCGATTAAAGCATTAATTAAAAAAGCTCTGTAATTAAAAGCAATCAATTAATGTTTCATTATGAAAAAATACTGCCTGTAAGTACGCACGACTATCGTTAACACGCAGCAGGTACGACTTCTCTGGAGCTCTTGGTCTTTTATAAATCTTGGTGCGAGTTAAATGGGACACCCTGTATGTGGCGGTGCTCTGGAAATTTTTGAGAATGTTGTCTTACACAGGGAGTAAACAACTTGAAATTTTAAGATTATCGAAAAATGTGCCGTAGTTGCGATTTTATTTCTTTAAAAACTGCACAAATACTGCGAAGTAATAAGTAATAACATAGCTAACAGTTAATAACATAGCCCCAAAAAGATTAACAGCCGCAGCTCTATTATTATCTTTTTTCTGGAAGTACATCGAAATGAAGTTTTCTCTCAAGTCATGGTAAGCCCCGCCGCGGTGGTCTAGTGGCTAAGGTACTCGGCTGCTGATCCGAGGGTCGCGGGATCGAATCCCGGCCGCGGCGGCTGCATTTCGATGGAGGCGAAATGTTGAGGCCCGTGTGCTGTGCGATGTCAGTGCACGTTAAAGAACCCCAGGTGGTCGAAATTTCCGGAGCCCTCCACTACGGCGTCTCTCATAATCAGAGCTGGTTCTGGGACGTTAAACCCCAAAAATCAATCAATTTATGGTAAGTTCCGGCTGAAGGGAGACTTCTGAACTTTTTCGGCGTGTGCAAATTTCTTTCTCGCAAAACTATGAACGGTGTTTTCGTTCTGGGGACTCGGACAGAAAAAACTTCTTTTCAGCGAAATTCTAAATGGTTGCCTGATCATGTACCGACGTTCTGAACACACCACACCAACTTAATTTGGCGAATCATGGGCAATTCTAGCTGACAGCAATACATGCCTTTGACAGGAGACTGTGGAGTTTTAAAACTGAGCAACCAGGTGTTGATTTACTTTACTTTGTTAGGCGTGCGCACTATTAAGTATGGTAAAGCGCAAACGACGAGACAAGAAATGCGAGACGGAAAACAGGTTAAGTTTACGCAAGCGCACCGTAGATTATCTAGAATAGAGTTGGTCCCCCGAAAACCCAAACGCAAGATAATCGCGTTCGGATCTTTACGATGTCAACGCAAATGAGCTTTGTGGTGTCTCGAATACGTAGGCTTTTCTTGAAAAAAAAAATGTTGATTCCGAAACAAGTGGATAGCGCATGACGCATGTGCAGTAGTGAAAATTCAAGGCGGTCGCCTACGCAAAGCTATTGGTGTCCTATTCTAACTGTCTACCGTTGCCGCTTTTACAGCAGTTCTCGACCATTTACAATAAAATATTTATGCACAGGCCTTGTATTTATGAACCGCTAGTAAACCACAGGATTCAAATGACTGGTGACAAAGACCACCACCTTTTGTTATTCCTGCACAATCGTCCAAAGCTGATCCGCTCCCCCTTTTTTTAAATTCTGCCTATATCCCTTGTGTCAAATGCGTGGCATACTGCAGCATCATCATGACATCCTGGACAATCTGCAGTAAAGTAAGGATATCCTCCTTTAAAAGCAGGAGCTTCGCCGAACGAAGAAAACGAGACGCTGTGCCCTGGTTTTGTTCCACACACACACACACACACACACACACACACACACACACACACACACACACACACACACACACACACACACACACACACACACACACACACACACACACACACACACACACACACAAAGCTTGAATAAATGTGACATATCGCGAAACTTGTGGTTTGGCGGCGCATTAAAGAAGACGCGGATTTATATCACGCTTTGCGAACATAAATAGCTTGCACTTAGAAAATATTGCTGCTATTATGTGCGGCTGATAATGATGTACCGTTGTTATATTTTCTTTATGGATTTCGGGGCCTTGCTGATCGTAGATCATTTTACATCATAACCACCAAACCAGGACGCCAACAAAAGCCCGACCATTCCTTTGAGCGCACCCTACGGGGTTTTCCAGTTTCTGGAACTTGCTTGCGTAGGCGCAGTAACTTTTCTGCATAGCGCCATTTTCTAATGGAAGAGGGGAAAAAAAATGTCATCGACTGATAGTTGCGCCACCATGACGAAAAAGTACAAAAGAAGCCGGGACTGCAGGAGTTTTATGGGAACTGTCTCCTTTCACTATAAAAAGAAAAGTTTCAGATATCTTCGGTTTAAACTGAAAAAGAAATAGAATGAGGCAACACGCGACTTAATACTATCGGTATCTGTTTTAATTTATGTTTAGCCTCTTTTTTTTAGCATAACCTTTCTCCGATTAAGTCCATATACACGAACCCATGGGTGCCGCGAAGAAAGGTTTCTCTCTATTCTTTCTTTGACAGAAAGTTAAGGCGATCTATATGGCTTAGAGACGCTCACCTCTTCCTCGTTTGCCGGGAAGGGCAGTGCAGTGCAGTGCATTTACTTCTTCATGTATATAAAACGCCGCTTTGAAGCGCACGTATGATGAACCGACAGCGGCTGAATTTTTAGCGTGCTAGCATCAAAACCCGGCGGGAGGGGGGTCGGTGGTTCCTATGCGCTGCCGGACGAGAAATTTGTGTTTCCAGTCGTATTATTTTCAGCGAAAGCGAAGAAAGACGTGTACACCCGCTGCTTTCACGATGATTATGATGATGATAATTTTTTCATACGCCGGCAGCTTCCACGACAGCACAAGTACCGTACAAGTGAGCCAATACAAGTTGCGCTTGAATGAGAGCTTAAGTTTGGGGGAAGATGGAGGCTTCAAGAGACGGAAAAAAAAAAAAGATGTACATCGAATCTCGCTGAAACCAGCGCTTCAACAAGCGAACTTGGAACGGAGGTGCTTCCCACATTACGGGAATCCATATGCCGCTCTAATTAAGGTTACGGAAAGCGTTTGCAGCAGCGTAAATCAAGTAAAACACCTTTATGGGGTACCTAGAAGGAAAGGCAGCGTGGGAGGAAGCCGTTTCGTAGCTTCTATTCGCTGATGGTCTCTAGTCGCGTTTCTTCAGAGTCGAAGAACTTGTTGCGGTTGAACACGTCTCCCATTTGCTTTGCAAGGCTTACAACAGAGAGGGAACGGCCAGTTCTTTGCTGATAACGGGAGCATATCCGCTCTTATGACGCGCATTTTGCCTTGCTAGGTCTTGAAAAATTCGAGTACATCGATTCCTGCGCTAAGCTCGAACTGCTTACTGCTTTTTAATGGAAGAGATGCTAATTTACCTGCTGAACATACAAACTTAGATTTACCACCCTCCCTCTTGTTCCTCAAAGGGATAAAAGGACATCGGTGTTAAAAACTTTCCTGTAGGGATCGCAATTTCTAATGTGCTCACTGAAAACACTCGCCTAAGTAAATCATCTAGGTGGCAGTGAAAACTGCTTGCTTTCTTCTTTATTCGTATTTCATTTCCTTACTCAGAAGACTCGTATGAATATATTTAGCATTCCTTTCGTTAGCCTAAGTTTTCTATAATAGTTTTAAAAGAACCCCAGGATGTTATTAGTGCAATAGTATAAATCTACGATCAACGCTAACACCACAACTTACAGATTCGCTGACGTATCGAAAGGCAAAGCGGGAAGAAATTGTCAGCGTGTACGGCACTGCATGAAAACGAATAGGAATTCTCAATATTTTCTTTTTACCCAAATACGCAAACCTTGTTTCTTTTCATTTTTTTCCTGCATCAAGAATTGTCATAATCTTACTTATTTTTTGTGTTATGTACCTTTACCACTCCCCGTCTGTAATGCCTCTGGCCCTGAGGAGTATAATAACATGAAATGAAATGAAATAATGCGTCAAGGATGGCTTGGATAAGCTTACACTGGCACACCCTTTGCCGCAGCAATATTATTTGCTGTTGAGCATCACTCTCGGCAGCAACCGGTGTTACTTGGCCAAGCCGATGATTGAGAGCATCGACCAGCTTGTCAGCGGCAGATCGCGACAAGGAGGAGACGGCACAAGAAGGATGAGGCCCTCGACATTTCCTGACTCCCGTGGGCACGTCCTCCGTTCGAAACACGTCCGCTGGCGTCTATCGATGCCGATACGTTGCGGCTGTTGCTGTAAGCAGCAGATTGCCCAATACTTGAACGCCGAAAATGGATACTTGGGCGAGCTGGTGCATTGTCGAATAAAAAAAAAGAAAAAAAAAACAGGGGAGAAATAGAGGAAACATGAGGAGGAGCTGTATCTGTGCCTTTTCTCTTCCCGTGTTCCGTCCGCTTTTTTTTTTTTTTTGCACCTTTTTCTCTTTACTAGGGCCTCAATGTTCATGTAGAGCCAACTTGACACCAGCCACTGCATCTTACAGGAAAGCTGCTTTGAAGTAAATCATAAGCGTAGTTGTCTTTTGTGTTTTCACCCTGACTCTGGCCAATTTATAGGCACTGACAGAAGAGCTCAGTAGAAAGCAAGGCGTTACTTGTCATGTTTAGTTTCAGTGTTCGGTTGTGCTCTCCGGCTAGAAAGAGATATGTTTCTTAAAGAGCACAGCAGAAGTTTGTCTATTGGTACGGAGGTGTTGCTTCGTGTACGGTCAGTGATCGAGGTCTGTCGCATACAGTTACTACAGTTAAGCACATATCACTTGCCACGTTTATAAGGCAAGAGCCCACCGCGGTCGTAGCTCTTTCATCCTCGTGAAGGATCTTGAATCAAGGTGATCCAACGTGGTGCGGATTACAAGGCGCCGGTAATGGTTACGAAAGAGGCATTGAATGCAGTCTCCACAGTTGTGATTCTCACACAAAGCCGTGTCGTATCGTTGCAGCGCGGGAACAGAACCAGGCCTTTCAAAAAGGATAGTATATCCATCCAAGGAAAATACTACGTTAATAAGGTACTAATTATTGCGCACTGCATTTTTAAAACATCTATTTGGACATGGCTGTAATGTGCTCGCGCAAAGTTCACTCTACTCTTGTTAAAGCACGTTTACTTTTGGTGAAGTGCTGTTTTCTCTAAGTACCGATGACTGTTGGTGAAGTTCTACTGATAAAGACTGCTGTTGCGTAAGCTGCCGTAGCCGCGGCGGCTTGGGCAACGGTACCGGGAAACGTGTGCAGTCAGCACTGCGTGCTTTGCACTGCTAGCAAAAGCACCTTACCATCAATTATGCGACATGTCGTTCGTG
>JABSTT010002873.1:0-38692 GCA_013339685.2 Hyalomma asiaticum
CGTCCACGCCTCACAGCCACCTATCTCCCCGTAGAAAACTGACTGTGTTTCAAAATAAATTGTCTACTCCTCCTTCTTTGTAATGTGGGCAGCATAATTACTGTACCAGTGTCGCTTGGCACGTAAGCTCTCATGTGAGCTCAATACTCCAACCATGTAGCTGGGTCGAGTGCACGTGCTATTAGACGTTATGAACTCGCGAAAGAAATTATTAAAGAAAATATTTACTTATTTACTTAAATCTAATTTCGTTAAGGCCCTTATTTAAGTGCATGAATTAGTTTCTAATACGCAAAATCCCAAGCTACAGTATATGATACACAATTGGCAAACGTGTTGAATCTCAAAGTAATATGTGCCTAGCTTCAATCACCTTCCTAGTTAAGTGGGTTTGGACAAGCCCGATGGGGTTTACAAAATTTCTAAATTTAAACAGCTGATGCCGGTGCAACGAATTGGCATTAGAGAGCGCAATCTACCCAGCGAAGAGAGAGCTATGAGAATTTAGTTCTCTTTGCCTGTTTTCCCGATAGTGCTTTGTGTGCATTCAGAAGTCAACCGATATACCGTTATATTTCGGTACTGTCCGGCTAATATAGGACAGCCCACGACATTAACCTCAATCCACCAATACATGACGGTATAGTCAAGAATAAAAGACTTATAGAAAGAAAATTCTCGGGCTGCGCTGGAGAGAAAAGTGGACGCTTGCTTTCTTTCAAGGCCTTAACAAACTACGCATATCACTGCCCTGAACCCACCGCTACATGGTTGAGGTAGTGGTAATAATAGCAATACATTATAATGATAGACAACTTGACACCCTCGCCCAATTTCAGTTGTTTACCCAGATTTCACAGGCGTTAAAATAGATTTAGTTTTTTTATCTGTTCTGCATAACCGTAAATTCAAACTTGAATGTGGTAACGCACGTAAATCATTACAAAGATCTCTGTTCTTTCAGCGCAACAAACCGTGAGGCGCCTTTCCACCAAACGAAGACGATGCAGATCACGCGCGGTCACAGCACGAGTAGATCGGCCGCGCTGCATTGATATTATAAGACGTGGTCTTTCTCTTCGTGGCGGTGGGTTATTTTGTACGCTTCGACGCATCCCGTGAAGTGTCAACCACAGCAACAAGTCCTGCACAAGGTCAGGACATCGTCTCTTGCACCACTTTTGAAGAGGCAGGTCACAGCTATTATGACTCGACGCAATGCGGAGAGCAGCATAGCGAGAGGCGAAAGAGCACTCTGGTCAGTGGAACGAAAACATCAGCTGCCGCAGGTGAGCCTGTCGAGTCAGAGAGACTAGGTGTTCGAGCGAGATTTTCTTTCATTCCTTTACTTGCAATTCTACCCGAAGTGAGAATGGCCATGGCTTTGACTGTTTACCTACGAAGCGTCCTCCGTTCGCTATTATATTTTTTTAGCGGACAGAAATCGCTATACATAGCACCAGTACTAATATGTACGGCTCGTAACCAGGCCAAACCACGCATTTCAATTCAATGTTGCATGCAGTTAACTGGCTTCTTCGATGACGTTAAGTGTTACGTTTGGCTACGCCGTGACTATGCCCCAGCGATAAGGCGTGTATAATATACACGTGTCATACGTAGCACTGCTTGAGTGTATACCTCTTACCATTATCCCGAAAACAAGCGCCAGAGAGCGCCTTTTTCATATAAATAAGCACTTGCGTCTATGTCAAGGCTGTCTAGTGCAGTGCTAGATCTGCGACATAGATGATGAGGTGCGTGCCTCCCAGGCTGAATAACATGTTACGGTTTTACTAATACAAAGGGCATATATCTATATACAGGGTGTTTCCGCTGAAACTTTCGAAAATTGCACGAAAGAGGTTAATTGATAAAAAAAATTATTCTGCTTAGCAGCAAGCTATCCGGATCGGTTGAAATGTGTACTCGGGTGGAGCAAGGCAATACCTAGATAAAAACTAAAATAATCTAATGAACTTCTTGACTAGCAGTTTAGCAGTTATTACAAAGAGCGAATTTCTGGCCACAGACACGATGATGCTGTATTTGTTTTTGAAACAAACTAAAAGACGTTGCCTGAGGTCCTCTGGCTCACGAAAATCTCATCGGCTGCTTAAGCACGTTACTTCCGTCACTCGTGATGCGTGTTTTAGTTTCCGTGCGGAAGCAAGCCCTTGCATCGCAGGTCTTTAGACCAATGCGTCTTCTTCGTTTCGCAAACTGATGTCACATCGTCTCCTCCGTGGGTACAAACTCGCCTTTAGCCATGAGCTCGAAATGCCGGGAAGTAGAACGTGATTCAATTATTGTGTTTTAATTACCCGTGCTAATTAGCGTGTCTATCACACAGAGTCATGTTTCTTTTCTCGCAGCGAACATAATGCGTATGAGAAATTTCTTTCCCTAAAGTACTAGATTTTTGAAAAGTTTCTGAATTGTTTCGCTAAAATATTTTCAAGTGCAAATTTAATTGTGTAGCATTAAGTTCAGTGTTTGCCAAAAGCTGTCTTGGACCGTTGATCCACATAGTGTACTAAATATGAGCATTTCTTATAATTACTATTATGCAAGGCGTCTGCCAGTCCTTGGAGCATTCAAGGCGACGTCGCGCTTTGCAGCAACAGGGACGCCCATGCGGATGTGTTGCACGAATGCCAAGTCTGCCCTGCTGACATACCATTGCTCCTGCATCTGCCATTACTGCTTGATAGGACAATGCAATGCAGAGACCTCACACAAGGAATTACTTCCGAATGGGTAAGTGTTGATGTGACAGTAATTGTTGGGCAGCTTTTTGACGGTCACGGTCACACGATGATGTATTTATTTATTTGTTTCTTTTATTTCTCTTTACATACTTGAGCGTTATTGAGCTTATTGCCGGAGGAGGAGTAAAAAACAATAAAATAAAATCAACATTAATGGACAGGCCTAAAGAAATTCAGCGGTACGGAGCGCACACTTCCGGCCACAAGTTCGAGGCATCGATTGCTCAAGGAAAAAAAAAAGCTACAGTTCAACATGTCAGTGCGGCTGAAAAAAGTTGCAATGTTGACGGCATGGCCGCTCCTTACACATAACGGTCTGGAAAGCCCGAGATAATTGTATACAGTGTCGAGGCAGGGAGAATTGTTTAGAGCATAAAGAAACTTCAAGTATTCAACATGACGACGCATTGCAATTTAGTGCAACCTAGCTAGGATAGAAGAGATGAGAGGGGAAAATCCCTACCATATCTTCTGCATACAACACGCACATCGCATTTTTGAAAGGATTCTAGGTTTTGCTTTTCCATATTCTTTACTTAACATTTCTTATAGAGTTTCGACACAATGCAACCATATTCGAGAACGCACGAATAAGATTTTCATTCGCAACCATCCGGAACCATGAAAAACAAGGTTCGCGACCAATGAACATTGTTCGACAATACCCGCTGTGTTTAGTCTCAAAGAAACTGAACATTTCGCATTCAGCTGCACAGTACTTCTTTTGCCGCTGAGAATCCGCTGAGGCATGAATTTCTTCTTTTTACGCGTGAGCGCTAATTTCTTCGTATTTACATGAGACATATGTAACTTTGTCCCATGCCACACTTGCTCTCACCAGTAGGAGCACAGGTTTCCTATAGTTTCACTACCGGTATCAGGGGTTTTGCACGTGAATAAAGCATGGCTATTGTCGTCTTATGCTGGATAATGTAATAAAAATTCTTTCATATAAGAAACGCAGTGCCATCACACAATCATAATGTAACGGTAATCTCGGATCTACAACATCAAAAACACCCTGCGTTGATCCTTCACGATGTTAATTTTTTATGCAATATGGTCGATATGCTTCGGAACACCCAGGGCCACGCACGATATGTGGCACATGGAACATCAAAGTGGACAAGGTGGGCGAATGCAAACTCTGCACAGCTGAGGTCCTGCTGTTGTCGCCGCAGCAACTGCGGTTTGAGGAGCCCATGCTCGGTGTACCCTTGTCACGAATGAACAACTTCTGAGAAGGTGAGTATTGTTACGCTTGACGTGGAAAGCAAATGCGAGAAACGGCACAACACCCTCCCCTAATTCAAAGCACTATGCAGGATCTCCTTAAAACACCTCTGGAATCCTCCCTCCAGGAGTCCAAAGGGGGCAAGTGCGGGTCCAGCACGATGTCCGGCAGCATTCACAACGGACAGCCTTTCCGACCCTCTTAAGTGTGGAGCTGTGCAAGGAAGTGATGGAAACTGCATGTGTCCACTAGATGTGATTTCCCCCGCCGTTAGGTTAATGCTGGCAAAGTATTATAATCGTCACTGCTTTGAATTTTAACGACATGATGAAGAATATCATTTCAGAAACTTAATTGCTAAATTTAATAAATGATTAATTAAGCGTCAGATCTCGTTCAGCTATGTTCAACAATATTTACTTGTCACTCTGCCCAAATTATTATGACACGCTTTTGCCGACAGTGGACGCCTGCAAGCAGCCTTACGCATATGTAGTCGAAGCTCGTGCTGATATTTTTTTTTAAAATGTGGCACGGGATGTCCGAAGTCATCTTTGAAGAACAAGGAACAATGAAGAACAAGGAACAATGACGAACAAGGAATGTAGCCTAGATCAAACTTTTTGACAAGTTCACTTGCCTTAATCAGAGCACTTACAAAGAAAAGTCGACTTGCCGAAATGTTCGCTCCAGTGACTTTATCTGTTCATCGTTTTTCACGGTCCCTTCATCAGTTCAGGGCCTCCACGTTTCCCCTGAGCATCTGTTCTAGTTAGAATTGTAATACATGAACTGGCCCAACATACGTGGATTCACGGCGCACAGTAAGTGGTATATAAATAATAATGCACAAGTTATGTATGGCAATTGTATGGATATAAGCATGCACCAATCTAGGTAACCCCTTTTCATATAGCCGAATAAGGATAAACCAAATCTGCTAAAGCAAACTGCAGAAAATGAAATTACTGAGCTCATTGTAAATAATTAGACAGTTTTTTTATAAAGCAAACTTCTTTTTTCGCCTGAGCACGCTATATTAGCAGTTCTGTTACCTGATATGGGTCCGTCGTTACCTTGGCGTGTGTATTTCCTTCTTCCTCCCAAAACTTGGTATATATACACTGTCCTTCACACAGTCCTTGCAGTGTGCATACAAATCTGCATTATCTAGCATGATTGCCCACAGATATACGGTGCAGACTAGCGCAGACAAACCACGGACTAGGCGAAAACTTGTAAATGAGCTCCAACACGATCAATCCACTCTTACGTCATTTCATGGCAATGTATCGCTTTCATTATTCTGTATGTTTTGTTTTGATGGTCATGGATTGTGCACAAAACAGGGACAAAATAAAAGACCAGGGCAGGACAGAGAGACCTCGTCTTGCTTCTTTTGCTCGTGTGTAGGTCCGCCATCCAAGTACCTTTCCAGAGTAATAGGCTGGCTTGTGTGGCGCATAGCTTTCTGCACAGAAGAGACCATCAAGGAGAGTGCAACCAAGCATTTTGTCCGCTTAATAAATGTTCACATAATGACTCATACATTCCTGTGCCCTCACACCTCTGTCAAAGCAAAGCAAGTCATCACTTCATTGTCACACCGACCGCCCACACCTTGCAAAGATCGATTCGAGCTTAGTTCTTGAATTCTTTATCGAGACATTGTTCTCTTGTAGATAATGTCCACAACAGTACACGAAGTTTGTACCATTTTTTTTGCGAAACTTAGTGATGAACACGCGTGAAATCCGCATCTACGAGGTTCTCGCGCTCCGACATGCGGATTCTACGCTATGCGACGAAAGGTTGCCGATGGTTGAAGAACGATATAATGAAGATCGTAAGACGACACCGAAGTTGTAAGAAGAAAGCGAGAGGTGCATGCGGTAAGCACGTGTATATGCGTGTGTATACAGAACGTATCGCTCGAAGTATCTAAGAGCGCAGTACAAAGATGTTAATGGTAAGCGTTGGGAGCAGACGAAAAATATTTAGTTATTGCGCTAAAGTTGGCGGTTTGACGCTGAAGCTTCATCAATCCGTTGGGTACATTGCTCTGCTCTCGTACCGACCGAAGTATTTTGCCCAAAAGATTTGGTGGTCCAATACTGAGTATCAAGACAGAATTATTAGCTGTCCATCTCTGCAGTGACCTAGGAGACGACCTTGGGAACGAACCGCGCCCCACATATAGGTAGGTTGTGCATTGGAAATGTTTACTGCCGATCACATGGGGCGCATGACCGAATAGAGCCTTCACCTTGCGGAGATGGAACTGCGTAAACTGGTCACGTGTTACGCATATCCCTGTACGCCACAAGTAATTTTACGTACGTGGAACTAAAGCCTCCTGCTCATTTGGCACTGCAGTGAAATAAGTTCTTGCACCTATCATTTTACACATCGACCTAAAAAGCACACGTTGTGACGTTTTATTGGGCCTCACTACAGCTATAGCTCACGGAAATCTTCCCAGCAGACGACGCTGCACATGCGATTTCATGAGCAGAGTAGTGGATAATAATGGATATGTGTCCTCATGTGATCAATCATGTGTCCACAATGCACAATATTAAAGAGCTGTACGCTTTCGTCATACATAATGCTTACTGGCGACAAGCATTCCGCGCCTTTACACATAGTAAATAAAGATGTCGCTTAAGTTTCAAATGAGGTCGACATAAAGGACGCCAACACACTCGCTTTCACACTAAGCCGTGATTGGCCGTGCAAAAACTCGATTCGCTTACTGCATAACTCAACGGATTAACGTTCGTACAGCATGCTTCTGCCTTTAAGTGTTACGGACAGTATAACGTCTGCCGAATTTTCGTATTCCCTTTTAAAGACTGCAAATTGTTACCCAACCTGATGATCCAAAGCCACACAACACAAATGCTACGTTAGCTCATGATATTCAATTCAGTTTATTAGTTGCCCATAACGACCCATGGTAAGAAGTAGTGAAATTCTGGTGCCTTAAACAAAGCATGACAATCGCTTCCGCTGCTCCGACATCACTAGCGCCCTTCTACCAAACGAAGGCGATGAAGATCACGTGAGCTCACAGCACGAGCATTTCAGCCACGCTGCAATCGGACATATGACGTGGCCTCTTCTGAAGCATCGTTGCATCGTAAGCCGTGTTGGTCTCAGCGGCACGGGTTGCGAAACAGCCACGCAGCCACCCATACCTCCACAGAAGAGATTGTTCTCATTGCGAGGGCTTCTGCACGAGGTGGCCAGCAGCACGATGAGACGGCTGATGAAGGAGCTCGGGGTATCGGCGGAGTGCAAGCATCAGTTCGTTAAGGTGAGCGCCTGACGGATGACAGCGATCATATATTGATGCGCTGCTCTCTTTGCTTACCTCAGTGAGGTACCTAGACGACTAGATTTTTTTTTGTACTACAAGATATAGTGTCCAGTTCGTTAATGTTGGAAATGGGCTAGGTTCGTTATTGATCATGATATCGTATATGGGCGCAGCAGCGCACTTTGACGAGCACGCATACATATAAGAAAAAAGCAAGCAGTCTCGCATTTTTGTCTCTCCCTTTTTGTACTCGTCAGAGTGTTCTGCTTCACTTATGCTATATGACAGTGCCAGTGAGTTTCCGCCTGTGTCTCAGCCGACGCGATCTAAATAAACATGTGCGTATGATCTCCGCTCGCAGCTATCGCCACTAACATTTACCATTAAATTGTACAAAGTTTCGCTTCTTGGCACACGGAATTGCAAAAAAAAAGAACAAACAACGAAAGCGAGCAGAAAGAAATTTTGTTCCACCTTGTCGTGCTCCATTCCATTGTCTGCTTTTATTTTTTGTTTTTGAAATGACCACACTTTGCAACATAATGATGCATGGAATGGATTAACGCCTTTAATATAATTGCGTCGTTGGGGCTCGCCTTTCTTATGTAATTGTCTCACGAGGCCTTCTGTGTAGGAATATATTTAATATTGAGGATTCATTGGATTGCCCAGTACGGTAGAAACTCTCAGAAATAGGAAACAAAACGTCATTGGTTCTTCTTGGCGGATCACACAGCTGGCTGACTTCTCAGCCGTCATCGGCTACACATAAGTGATGTCCTGGTCGATACTGCTCTAACTGTATGACGTATTTACTGGCCTTTACATATTTACCCATATTGTGTTGTGTAGGCACGTCTCGGACATTATCCCCGGGACTACAGCGTCATACATCGGCTACGTTACTCCGAATATAATTGCGTCAAAATGGCGGCTACTAGATTCGGTGCGGAGATTTCAACGTTCGTGAGCAACAGACATCTTTCCAATCTTGTAATCACGCAACGGAACTGTCACCGATGCGATATATAAAGAAAAATTATGCAGGAGAGCGCAAACGCAAACATAACGTCCTCAAAAATCCCCGCTTCGCATTAACATGCACAGCATAACATAACCACGTCACAAAGTCTGTGTTACCCGGTCAGTCTAATAGGTGCGCCGTATGTGCGATTCTTTATTTTTTTTCATTTTTTCAGTTATCGCGCAAGGTGGCCGCGAGTCCTTGGAAAGTTCAACACAGCATCGGACCTTGCGGCAACTGGCACGCCAATCCGAAAGGCATGCGCCAGTGCCAGGTCTGCACTACAGACAACTTCGTGTTCCCGCTGCTGGTTCTGCTGCTTCTGAGCACAGCATCGGACCTTGCGGCAACTGGCACGCCAATCCGAAAGGCATCCGCCAGTGCCAGGTCTGCACTACAGACAACTTCGTGTTCCCGCTGCTGGTTCTGCTGCTTCTGAAGCCAGTGCGTTCTGTATGCCTCTCACCCCAGGCCGCTGCAGAAAGGTAAGCCTCTTTTTTTTTTCATTTTTTCAGTTATCGCGCAAGGTGGCCGCGAGTCCTTGGAAAGTTCAACACAGCATCGGACCTTGCGGCAACTGGCACGCCAATCCGAAAGGCATCCGCCAGTGCCAGGTCTGCACTACAGACAACTTCGTGTTCCCGCTGCTGGTTCTGCTGCTTCTGAAGCCAGTGCGTTCTGTGTGCCTCTCACCCCAGGCCGCTGCAGAAAGGTAAGCCTCTTTTTTTTTTCATTTTTTCAGTTATCGCGCAAGGTGGCCGCGAGTCCTTGGAAAGTTCAACACAGCATCGGACCTTGCGGCAACTGGCACGCCAATCCGAAAGGCATGGGTGCAGTCAGCGTATTTTACATGCCACGGCATTTCTTAGCGTACGCATTGCGATTTATAAACTAGCCATGGATAATTACAGGCGATCACCGGCCAGTAGTTTCGTCGCCGCATTTACTCCCATGACATAAGCACCGTTTCACACCGCGTAATTTTCTATAGTCGTGGCGAAATCACTGCAGACATCAGTTAATGTTGGTTAACACAGGCAAATCGCTTTATAACATCAGCACCTGTTTTCATTTAATTTCTGTCCAAATATTACCTCGCATATATGTAGACGAGAGCCCTAATGTGTCCTGCTTGGCTTTTTTTTATCTACAGGCCTCGGAATACGCAGGACAACACCGCTCTTTTTGGAGTTCTTCCCATTAAAGTGGACAAGGGCACGAACGCCCGCTCTCCGCAGCCTACATCATGCGCCCCTCGCCGTCACCGCTGCCGCTGGAGCTATTGCTGCTGCTGTTGCAGTCAATGCGAGATGGGCGTCTCTCAATGGAAACCGCTCTGTAGCCGGTGAGCAGCGCTATGCAAATAATTGATGAATGTAGCGACGGGTCATACAGGACGGTTAATTAATGCAAAAAAAATTAAAATGATGCAGGTTTTCCTCAGAAGCTGCCCCCCTTTCCCTAGCCGAGAAAGTGGTGGGTGAAAGGGCCGCGTCCATCGACGTGTTCAGGATCATCGACATTGGGCCTTGAGGTCGATATTTTCATCCCTGCATCACGAACGAGTGTGCGTCCTGATGGAAGATCAGTGTCCCCATTAGCACCACTACCGATTGCCGTTGGAGAAATTAATGCGGCATATTGTATATGTCCGTGCTGCTGAACGTGGCCGAAAGATGAAGAGTATGAGTTATCAACGGAAATTATTGTTTTTAGTAAAGTTAGATTTCTGCGTCGAACCTGTCTTTCTTATTTAACATATATTTCTCGTCCGTTCCTTCTAAGAATAGTCTTTTGCAGAAAGCGGAAGATCTTGCACTGGAAATCAATATAGCTAAGTTAGATTTTTGCTGCCCTACGCAAAACTTCAATGTTAACGCGTAGATTACAAGAACAAGTTACCTCATTTTGTGGTTAAGCGAGAGTTCAGTTAAACTTGAGAGATTCATTCGCCAATTAAGAGAAATCTCTTGGCACATGACGGGATAGAGAAGTGTTAGCGCATGTGTTTTATTTGAACATTTTGATCGTGAGGTCTTTTCAGTAAGCCTCATGTGATTGATTGATTTGTGGGGTTTAACGTCCGAAAACCAGCCCTGGTTATGAGAGACGCCGTAGTGGAGGGCTCTGGAAATTTCGACCACCTGGGGTTCTTTAACGTGCACTGACATCGCACAGCACACGGGCCTCAACATTTGGCCTCCATCGAAATGCAGCCTCCGCGGCCGGGATTCGATCCCCCGACCCTCGGATCAGCAGCCGAGTGCCATAACCACTAGACCACCGTGGCGGGGCCTCATGTGATTTAGTCGACACTTATACTAGATATGGTACCGATGGTCCGACGAGCCGGGGTAATGGGCGACAGGCACAGGATTGGCGCGAGAGTTTTTTTTTTTGGCGCTAATCTATGGTCTTCTTTGACTTACATCGATACTGGCGGGCCAGCATTCTTCTATATAGTCTTCATTGATTGCGATAAAGTATTTGACTCTGTAGAAACCCCGGCAGGGATGCAGGTGTTGCGGAGGAAGGCCGCTTACGTGCACAATGTAAGAATTCAAAAAGCTATCCGTGATGGCTTCACAGCCACCCTAGCCTTCCGTTCAGAGAGCAGCAAAATACCAGTGAAAAGGGTTTAAGACGAACACATGAATGCTTTCCAAAGCTATTCACCACGATTTTTCCGGAGGTAGTTAGAAGATTGAGCAGGAAGCAGGTCGATGTAATAACTGGCAAAGGATACTCCAGTAACCTCAGATTTTCTTATATTTGTTTGCTAAGTAACGCGGTGAAGGAATTATAAAAGGCGACTTCCAAACAGGACAGGCAAAGCGCAGGCGTGGGCCTGAAAACTGATAAACACTCTTCCGCAGCATGGGAAGAGCGCATCGGCGGGAGGCAGATAGTGAAGCTCTGAAGACAAACTTCCCTAGACAAAGCTCTCTGCTATGTTTTGAATTTTCTCTAATTTATTAATCAAAGCTACTTGTGATGAGTGCGAAAGTGTACATGCCTATTCTGAAATTGGTCGACTACAAGCGAGGTAATCCGTGGTTCTAAGTTCACAATCTCCACATCACGAATTCCTTTGAATATAATTCAACGCTACTGCGCCTTTGGAAACCACGTAATCCACATTCGCATTCCAGGAAATATGGTGCGATAGTAATACTCAAAAATATTAATGCGTGCATTTTTTATCGAAATTATATCCTCTTAAACGATAATTTACGTCAATTATCTTTTCCTACTTGAAAGCTCACGCTCTTTACGTCTTGTTCTTTATATTATTCATATTTCATTTTTCTTTTTTCTACATATGACATACTGTTCGACAAGTAGGAGACCTACTTGCTACAAACCTCTTGAAGCTGACAAAAGTTTGATTAAATGTTTAGGCATTGTCCTAAACTATAAAAGAAAATGCCCTCACTGTTTCCTTCGGTGTAGTATCCTACACAGAAGGTTTCCGAAGTTAGCTGCAGTTGCAGCCTCCAAGCGGGACTTCATGCTGTCTTGTTCTTGTCTACTTTCCTAGGTCATGCGCTCTTTCATCCCATTGAAATGGCCAGAATGGCAGTGCATAACATGCTTGTGTGCAGCACACTTTCAAAGAATAATTCATCGCAACAAGGCGAAAAAAGAAGTGTAAAGAGTCGGCATTAAATTCTCTACTTCAGAAAGGCAGGCAGTGTGTGGAGGTTAACGTGTTTGCTTAGATTATGACGTGTGTTCTAGCTTTTCCTCCACAGAAAACGTTAGCGGTTACTTGTACAACGCAAGTCATCTTATCCTTCAGAATAACTCGAAAGAGATGGAAGTTGCCTGCGTGAAAAAACAAAATAAACCTAATATACATTTTTGTAATCAACTGATAATGACATTACAACACACAATATGTGTGTTGTATTTCAACACATGCGGACATAGTTAAGCATCCAGCTCGGTAAGTCGAAATAGGAATAAATGTCACGAAAACGTATCACAAACCGCAATCACTAATTGCAAGCTGCAGTATTTAAGCGCCCGTTTCATGTAATGGCAATCTAGCTCTCTTTGGATATAGTCTCGCGATTTGGTGTGCGTGATTTATGCGGTTGGGCTGTTCGACATTTCGGCTTGTTCGTTGTTTTTTTCATTCACGGCTAAAATGGTACTGCGCGAGTCAAACGGTCCTCCTAATATTCATTAAAATCTTAGCTGTCTTGCGTGATGGAGCAATCTAGTGTTTTGGGAGTGTTGGCACGACAGTATGAGGCGTATATCGCACGAAATGACCAAGGACAAATAAAAGCTCGACACACATACATAATTGATCAGTCCCGCACGTAGAGCAAACCGAGACAGGAGAAAGTGGGGCTGGAGATAAACGCGGCGCAAGATCGCTCGAACAGGTTTTGGATTGCGGGGATATAATTCCGCTTTAATAGTTGTTCCGTCTTTGTCACATAGTCGCCCACATTCCAATGTGGTCATTGCGTCACAATTACAGAGGGACTGTACGGCGGCGTATTACGACTAGGGACGTTCCAATATGTTTCAGCCTGCCGTATCGTGGAGGACGCCATGTTAATCTTCACCATCTAGAGTTAGCAATGGCGATCATAAATCGAAATGCACGAGTGTATTTGCCTTTCACCCGCATCGAAATGGGGCCGCCGTGGCCGGGTAATCAAAGCCGAATCATAGACATTTCCTGCTAGCTCCCATGTTGGTTAGGTAATGCAGGATGCCCCGCCACGGTGGTCTAGTGGCTAAGGTACTCAGCTGCTGATCCGAGGGTCGCGGGATCGAATCCCCGCCGCGGCGGCTGCATTTCGACGGAGGCGAAATGTTGAGGCCCGTGGGCTGTGCGATGTCAGTGCACGTTAAAGAACCCCTGGTGGTCGACATTTCCGGAGCCCTCCACTACGGCGTTTCTCATAATCAGAACAGGTTTTGGGACGTAAAACCCCACAAAACAACAACAACAATAGGTCATGCAGGGTGTGGCTTTTGGGAATACTCAAGTAAAGAAGAATTAGATGAGAAATAGCTAGGACGGGGAAGTAGATGAAAGAAGTGCTCAAGGGTGTCCGCCTCGGGGCGAAACACCTACGCACCTGACGCGCTGCCGTAGATATATACAGCATCTTCACAATTTCGTCGTTGCATTCATATATCGCGCGCAGGACACGTAGGTCGGGCTATGTTATTGTTGACGGTAGCGCTGCACGATGGGACTCGTGACTTTCAGAGTTGCCGCTGCAGGCCACGCAGAAGGGGTTGGCATGTCAGCGCGATCGGGTCGCTGCCACCCATCTCTGCAAGTGCGGAGAGTTTGCGATGTGTCTAACACGTTGTATGCATTTATACTACAGATGCAGTGCTGGACATCAGTATAGTAGCAGTGTGGCTGGCAAAATCCTCAAATCACCGTGAAATAATAGAACTCAATGGGCCAGCACGGAAAGTTCCTCGTGGCAGGCGCTGGCAGAAGACGAAGAAGAATGTACAACAACAACAACAACAACAACAACAATGTCCTGGATCGTTCAGGTGAGCCGTCGCATCGCACACAGTGTCAACCGCAGCAAGACGGGCTCAAACAGTGCAACAAATCCTGACGCTTCCACCTTGAAGAGTCAGTTCGCAGAAGCAACAATTTGGCGAAAAGCGGACTGCACCTTGGCAAGGAGGACAAGCGAAGAGCTCGGCGATTCAGCCACCACTCTGTGCAGATGAGCATGACTCGTGCACAGCGGTGACATACAGTACAGAGTCACCGCCTACTGCGGAAGTAAGGATTTCTGACGCAGAAAATTTGCAACGCTCGGATTCTTGACCAAACGATTATAGTGCCAGTAAGCGCCCGCCTATAATGTGTGAGGCTACAAAATATAGACACCTAGAACACGTATGATTAAGGCCCATTGGTGTGGTTCATCATACTTCTTAATATAATAGCGCGTGTCACTTATATTGGCTTCTTTCATTTTGTCGCACCTACTTCAGAGCATATCCTAGTTTTGTTACGGCTGCAAGGAATATAAAATGCTGAGTGGTATCCTGCTTATATGCTGCAATTCTTGTGTGCATCTCTGTCTCTCAGTACTCTCACCATGACAAGCATCATATATCGCCGTCGTCCTAGAAACGTAACCGCGAAAAAGCCGGGGCATGTAGTGGGGGGCTGAAATTCTGGAATGACTGATGAATAGCAAGCTCCATAAATTTAAATACATGATATTAAGTTTTTCGGTGAGGTGTTGCAGGATAATTGCAGGAGAATACAAGTGCGCATAAAAATTGTAGTTCCTCAACGCAAGTGCACGCTTCCATTTACTTGCAAAGGACTAAATTATCCCCTCGACAAAAGCTGTGCTAAACAACCAGTGGAACAAGTCAGTAGAATATGGATATTTACAATTATTGTGCATGGTGGCTGCTACGCTCTGGGCTACTCGCAGCTATATGGGGCTTTGCTGCAACTGGCACATCAAGGCGGAAGTTGTGCACGCATGCCAGCTCAGCACTACCGACATCCTACCGCTGCTGCTACTGCTGCTTCCGGAGCCAGTGCGATGTGGATGTCTCTCTCACAATGGACCACGGCCGAGAAGGTGAGCCTTGTTAGGAAAGTTTCTGATTAGCAGCACTTGCAGACATTCGTTTGCAATAGGCATTTCGTTTAGGTAGAAAATCCTGCCTCACGTGCTTTCTCGAATGAGCCGCGCAGCTATTAACGAACGCTTTGGTTAAAACTGCGCAAACGGGTGCCACGAACCAAGATTACAAGTCGCAAACCACGGGATATACGCAGTAGCTTCTAGATTAATCTTGCTGTATCACATGGTGGCTCTGTCACTATACCGGGAAATGTAGTTGTTTTTGGCCCCTTGATGGCTTGTACGTCTGTCCGAGGTGTGCAAAACAGAGAATAACAAACAGACATTTTGCGGAGGCTTGTCACTCAAGCATTGAATAAAAATTTCGTATATTACCCTGCACTCCGCCGCCAGCATGCTAATCATAAAGCTGTAAAAAATAAAGCTGTAAAAGCTTGTTTGACCGATTAAGTTTTTTGCACACCTTTTTCATCCTCATCTCTAAAGCCTTGTTTACTTTCCCCTCTGCAAGCCTGCAGGTAGCAGCTCCTAAACAAGCATGCCACGCTAACGACTCATCTTGGTCGTTTCGCGGTTCTTAAACCATTTTGAAATTTATTTATTTATTTCCATATACTGTTGGCGGTGATGGGCGTAACAAGGTGGGTACACTGAATTTACGCATGAATAAAGTACAATATAGTGAAAAGAATACAGCAAAAAACTAATATTTTAAACATAAATACGAAGCTGTAGAAGAAAAAAAAACATACATACAGACAATTTGACGGTACTATAATATGAAATATGAGTAACTACAGCATGAACCTTCGAATATCATGAGAGTGTACATACAACACTAGCAATAATCAATATTATAATAGATTTTTATGCACTCTTCGAAACTTCCAATGATCGCTTGAACTCAGTAGATATACTGGATCAATCGTTCCACTCTTTTATTGTTCGGGGAAAAAAGGAGTACGCGTACACATCAAGATGGGATTTTGGAACCGTGTACAGAAATTGATTGCTTGATCTGGCGTTGCTGGGTTGCCTCGGAACAAGATAAGTTCTGGTTTCAATATTAAGATGGCCTTTTGATAACAAAAAAAGAAATTTAAGTCTAGCAAGTTGCCGGCGTTGAGCCAGCGTTGGCAATTCAAGCAACCGAAGCATTTCGGAAAAGGAGTCATCTCGAGAGTACCGAGATAAAATAAACCTTGCAGCTTTTCTATGAATGTTTTCAACACTATTTTTCAACCCCGATTGAAACGGGTCCCACACGGCGCTGGCCTATTCTAACGTCGGTCTGACGTAAGTCAAATATGCAAGCAGCTTGATGGATGGTGTTAGCTTTAGTTTACGGCGCAGAAACCATAAATTTTTTGCTGCGGCAGCACAAATCTGATTTGAGTGCTGTTTCCAACTTAAGTCTTTTGACATGGTTAGGCCTAAGTATTTTATCGAGTCAGCTTCGGTAAGAGTGTTGGAATTCATTTCATAATTGCTTTCTATAAAGTGTTTTTTTTTGGTTGGAAAGTCTGAGCATGACTGATATGGATTCATTAATTTCATGTCCCATTTAGCGGCCCAATCTTTCACTGTAATAAGAGCTCGCTCGAGTGATGCCTGATCATTATGGTTATTAATTTCACGATACATTAGACAGTCATCTGCGAATAACCGTACCGTTAGGTCCTCGCCTATATCATGAGCGATGTCGTTTATATAGACCAAGAAAAGAAGGGGTCCTAAGACGGACCCCTGTGGTACGCCTGAGGTTACCTTTAACAGATTAGATTTGCCACCGTTCATTTCGACGTATTGTGTCCGACCTGTAAGGTATGAGCCGATCCATGCAACAACTACATTACTGATATTCATGTCCACCAGCTTATTTATTAATTTCGTATTCACGACCCGGTGAAAAGCCTTGGATAAATGTAAATATATCGCGTCTATCTGTATTCTGCTATTTAGAGCAGTTGAGAGGTCATTAATTGTTTCTACCAGTTGTGTGATGGTGGATAGGTTTCGTCAGAAGCCGTGTTCACAAGAAAAGAAAGCTCTCTTTTCTTCAAGGTAACTATATATTGATTTTGATATTATATGTTCAAGAAGCTTGCAGCACACACACGTCAATGAAATGGGCCGATAGTTTCCAATATTTTGCTTTTCACCAGATTTGTGTACCGGGACAACTTTTGCGACCAGCCAATTATCTGGAATCGGTTTCTGTGCTAGCGATGACTTAAATACAATCTCGAGATAGCGGGATACCCATTCCGCATAGCGACGAAGAAACGCATTTGGTATACCGTCTGGTCCTATAGCTTTCTTGTCTTTAATATTAAGCAAAAGTGCTACAATGCCTTCATATGATACCTCTATATCGGGCATCGGAGAATCGTACGGGAATTCTAGCGCAAAGGGTGAAAATCTTGCTGCAGAATTATCAGTAAAGTTGAATTGAAAAAAAATTAATGAAGCAAGTTGCAATACGAGAGCCGTCTGACAAAAGTTCATCATTAACCACAATGTCCCTGGAACCTTCGTTGTCCAGTGACAAATGGCGCCAAAATCGGTGTGGATCGTCCTTCATAAAATTGGTCAATGTCGCATCACAGAAAGTTTTTTTAGCAGCAGTCGTCTTTGTGCGCAAAGCAAAGCTTAGTGCCGTAATTTAATCGTGATCTTTTCTTCGATTTCTTTCTCTCACGGCTAATTTTCCGTTTCAGATGTATGATATCTCCGTGTTATCCATGGATATCCATCCAAATGTATCCGTCCTCACGCATTCCTGCGCTTTTGATCGTTTTCACAACACCACACCAAGAACCTCACCTCAGCGCACGGCCCACTGTCTCTGCAAAACTCGCTCAACATAAGATACTGATCATGCGATTTTTCTATGGAAGGCGAGCAATGCGTGTCAGTGAGTGAATTACCCACAGCTAAGGTGATTACGTTAAAGAACCCAAGCTGACGGAAATTTGTGGAGCTTCCACTACGAAAACTCGCAATCATATCGTGGCTTTGGGGCGTAATACCCCATAAACCGACCAACCACAATCTAGGTGATAATGTGAAGCGACTGTATATTCGAGAGGACGTAAAAGACTTCACATTGGAAACGCTGGAAACCGCCAATATATACTTACTATTAAGTGAAGCGCCGCGTTCTTAGATGCGAAGCATTTTTAGCGAACTTCACCGACCTTTAGCTTATCTATCTATCTATCTATCTATCTATCTATCTATCTATCTATCTATCTATCTATCTATCTATCTATCTATCTATCTATCTATCTATCTATCTATCTATCTATCTATCTAGCCACCCACGACTTTGTGCTCTCCTGCCGCTTCGTTAATGAGAAGCATACGAAAATTGATATGGCAAAACATCACTGCATTACGAACATAAATGACAGGTCATGACATAAAATCATGACTTGCATGTCATGAGCGGATTGATTTACGTGCCACGGTCTTGGCGCTCCCCTAGCAGTTTCGTTAATGGGATATAAACGAAAATTGGCATGCCACAACGTGACAGCATGACGAATATAAATGACAGGTCATAACATGAAAATCGTGACATGCATATTTGAACGGCATGATTTACGTGCCATGGTCTTGGAGCCCTTGCGGCCGTTTCATTAACTTGATGTGTACGAAAACGGGTATGCAGAGGCAACAATGCCTGACCACCATTTGAGGCACGTTCTAAAAACAAGAAAATCGTGGCATGCATGTTTTGGGAGGCATTATTTACATGCCACGCGTTTCGTCAATGTGATGTATACCAACATTGCTATGGCACAACACTACTTCATGAAGAACGTAAATGACAGGTCATAACATTACAACCATGGTATGCGTGTCATCAGCGGCATGGTTTACATGCCACATCTCGGTGCTCTTGCGGCCGTTTCGATAACTGCCAAAATGAGTATTTCTCACCTGAACGCAATTCTCACCTGAACGAATTGATGCTTGCGCACCGCAGAATCCTCGGTCTCCTCCATCACAGGTCTCGACAGGTTGCAGTCTACCTTGCGGAAGAGCACTCGCGATGGGAATCCTCTCTTGAGTTTGGGTATGGCTGGCTCTGCGGCTCTATTAGTAGCCACTGCGCTGTGACCAATACGGCTTGCGATGCGTGGATGCGTCCAATCAGTCAACGTCACATCTCCGCCTGCAGCTGATGATGATGATGGTGAAGATTCTCCTTCAGATTTGAAATCTAACCACTTGGGGGGATTAGCCAAGACACAAGCGGATTTGAGGATAATTTATTAAGTTAGTCTACCTGAAAGTCTTATTCATGCTTCGAAATGAATTTGAATGATGCGTGGCCGGGATGCTGGTGGCGAAAGGGCAGGTGATCTTCATCGTCTTCGTTTGGTACAGAGGTGTTAGTGGTGCCGACTGAACGGAAACGCTGCAAATTTTTTTTAAGAACCAAAGTCTTACTGCTTCATTACGTGATTGTTATCGACGACAAGTAAACATCAATTTAAGTAATGACCTAAATGTTATTTGTGTGGCTTCGCGTTGCGCTGTCCGGTTGGGTAATACTTTGCAATCTTGAAAGGGGAATACGAAAATTCGGAAGACGTTACACTCTATGTAACACTCGAAGCCTAAAACTGGCAGCGCAATTCGTAATGCATTGAGTTTAACATGTATATTCGCCCGCTGGAGTTTTTTTCGATGCATAACAAGCCGTAGTGGGACAGCGCACGTGTTGGCTCTCTTTATGTCGACCTCGTCGGCAACACATGCGATAACCCAATTTACTCTACGTGAAAGTGCAACATGCTTCCCGCTGTTAAGTGTTACATATATGTAACACAAGCCGAGCGTCCCTTCACATTACATTGGCCTGTGATCGTTGTACGTCATCATTCCATATTAACTACCACTATGCCCATCAACGCTCATTTTTGGCGGCGTCTGTTGGGAAGCTAGTTCCGAGCGCACAGCATGAATGACCCCCAATCAACCTCAATGAGAAAGAGCTTGCGCTTGCACTTAGGTCGAGGTGCTTAACGATATATGCGCGATCTTGCTTCAATGCATTTCGAATGTGCAGACGGCTTTTGCTGCACGTAAAATCGCCTGTTGTGTACAGCCGAGTAGTGCGGGCTGGGATGGAGGAATATGCGTCACACGTGACCACTCAGTTTATGCAGTTATCTGCAAGGTCAAGGCTCTATTCCTTCATTCGCCACATTCTTTTGGGAATAGGCATTTTCTATGCATTCTTATTTATTCGGATGACGTTTCTTCACGCCAGGTCGCCGCAAGCGTAGTCTTCACGGTCACTGCAAATATAAACACGTAACGTTCTCGTTTTGATACTGAGAATCAGACACAGTACATGAGGCCCAATGACTATGTCGGGACGGGAGCTCAGCGAAGTGGCCAGCGGCGTGATAAAGGTCGAGTATCAAACCGCCAACTTTTATATAATGTAGAAATATCTTCCGCCCACTTCCGGCATTTCCCATAGGTATCTCTTACAGCGCTCTCGGGTACCTCGATCAATGTGTTCTGTATAGACCGATACGCATGCTTACTGCATCCCGTCTCCTGTTCTTCTCGTAACCTGGTTTTTATCTTACCGTCCTCTTCATTGTATCGTTATTCAACGATCGGTACTCTTTAGCCGCCACGCGTGGAATCCGCATTCTGGAGCGCCACAAGGAAAAGCGCCTAATCCTATGATGGTGCACGAAGACAGCAGGTCCTACTGAAGAAACAACGCATGATATTGATCAGGGCTGGCTGTACAATTCGTACATTCGGCCTGTTAATGCCCGTGGTCTGCGTGCATCATCGATGCCGCGTTTATAGCGTGTTTGGGGGTTTTTATGTGGCTAGTCACGGGGTACATTAAAATCTCGCTCGCTAATTTTCTTATAGGTCGCAAAATGTTAAAACCACTGTCACTATTTGCATGGAAATACGTTGTGTGCACACTAATTCGTATGCTCTACAAATTGCCCACTGAATATATTTAATGCAACAATTTTAAACTGGTTAATTAAGTAGCAATGCTTAATTCTGGGCCGGCATTTAAAAGAATGATCTGCAATTGTCAAGACGTAAGTAAGCGATATTCATCTTCTTGCATCTTCGTCACGCGCACATGAATTCTTTTATGTAGCTGTGCAAGTGAACGAAAACGCGCTCTATTTTGGAACGGTCGCGTGTTCTCTTCTCTGGTTATGAATTGAAGCTTGTACACGCAGTATTTACATGTGTACCAATCGCCATCTTCTTAGCTCTTTTCACAGAGAGTATACAGCCAAGTTTTCTAGCATAGATGTGTGATCGTCGTTTTATTTGATCATTTTAAATAGTATTAGTGAGGACATAAACCAGTGTGTCACAACTTGAGCCTCTGCAACGTATGCAACCACCACCTAAAACATTTCTATATTTCTAAAATTTTTATTTATTTATTTATTTATTTATTTATTTATTTATTATTTATTTATTGATTTGGTTCGTGCTGCCGACTTTCGTCCCGGTAGCTCGTGAGGCAGGCCTCTGCACGCCGTACTTAGACGAGCTCTGCAATATAACTGCCGCTGTTTTGCCCATTCTACCATCCTTTATTCTTGCATGACCGGAGAAATGAGCCCATGAAAACTATGATATCGGTTTCGAAAATGCCACTAGAGTGAGCTAGTCCGGAAGAATTTTTTTTAGGACGGTACAAATCCTGGAAAGAAGGAAAGTAAGTTTAGCCGTAAGTTTGCTTTGAACAACTAGTGTTCCACAAGATTTTAATGATACGCGCGCTAAGAAATTCACATAGACGCTTGCAAGTCTTGGTTTCGGGAGCAGTATATCGGTACAATGAATGAAAAATAAGCGAACTATCTTTCAAACGAACAAAACGCATGCGATGCGCGAAACAGGTTTCGCTCAAGTAAATCATTAACATTATTATCTCATATTTTCGTGCTGTGGCCACATTATACATCGCTCATAATTACAGCATACGATATAAGTTTAAGCCACCGCATATGACGTCGATGCTGACGAGTAGGCAAGTTCCTTCTTCAGCATGTCGCACTACTTCGCGTTTCAGAAAACCGCCCCGATGATGTTGCATCATAAAGGGGCGGAGCCACCTGGTTGGAGCCCCCACTGCCGTCAGCAGAGATCAGGAGGCAGGGACTCAGGGCCTGCTTGAAGGGTTACCTGCATAGGGTTCGCATTAATTGAGTGGTGTTTTTTTTTTGTCACTTACTGCTGGCAATGATAACATGTATAACGTACTGACCATATATAGCACCGGTTTCCTGCGAGAGCAGCCCGCATTACGCCCATTCCTCCAGAAGCGGCAGCGGGCGCACAATGTCTTTCGGGATGAGTCGCCATTCTTGCACTCCATTCATTATGCCGCTGCTGGTGCCGCAATGCTTGTTCTGAATGTTCGTAAGCGGAGTGGCGGCCATACGGGAAAATGTGCAGTGGTTCAATAAACAAGGTAGAAACAAATTGTAAAATAACCTTGTGTAAAGAGGTAAAGCAAGTGCTCTTCAAATAAATACGCAGCGCCCAGTTACGTGCAGTGACTCAAGTACAACGTATGTTGTGTCAGGCAGTGTTAAATTGTCACGGCCGTTTATTAATAATATTCATAGGAATGTTCACCTTGTCGTCTTTGCCGCCTCGCGAGTGACGTTCCAAAGGCATTGACTGCTTGAGCAGCAGCAGAAATGACGGCAACAGAAATATGTCGGTAGTGCAGACGCGGCCCTCGGACACCTTAACGACATTGATGTGGCAATAGCCGCAAGGCGCAGTTGCTAACTTGACATTACGAAGCTTGTTGAGCGCCTTGCAATAAATTAGGTTGAGACAGCCCCAACTAACGGTGTCGCCTATGGATATGCCAAGGAATAAGAATGTGGGTCTCACTGCCGCAAATTTACCGTACGAGGCGACATTACACGACATTAGGTATAATTTACCCAAAGAAGGCAGAATTAGCTATTAATATGCGGTTACTGTGGGAGGTGAGAAAATAATGTAGCTCAGGACATCCGTTCGCCGATTACCGTTCACAGCTCGTTCATGAATCGGGGGTTCATTACTACAGTGTATAGTACAGTGCATATAACGAACTCATATTCAGCCGACGCAATGCTCAGCACAACCAGTGTGCCGCGATTGGTGGAATACTATACAGAAAAAGATGACCGAAAGGTACACTAATAATAATTGTCGGGGTTTTGCGTGCCAAAACCGGCTATGATTATTAACGTGGAGGACTCAGAAGTAATTATGACCACCTGGGGTTTCCTAACGTGTTCAGAAATCTGAGTACACGTGCGTTTTTCTTTTTTTCATTCGCCCCCATCAAAATGCGGCCGCCGTGCCAGGGATTTGGTCTTGTGATCACGACAACGTACAATTTCTTTGAGCAAGAACCCACATGCTTGGACGGAATGTGTAATTGTTGCTTTTCTGTTAAATAAATTTCAGAAGAAGTTTCATCTTCTCGACAGGGGTTTCTTGACATAGGCATCCACTTGGCATCAGCTGTGCGGGCAATAGTAAATGCGGCGGGCAGATGACGTCTACTGTCGATATCTACGTTTCGCGCACCACACCTACATCGTCGGGCCAGCTGTCAAAACACCCCTGTTGCTTGAATACTTGTCGAAGGCTTGGTGCCCATCTTCCATTAAAAAAGCGCAAAAAAAAAGAAAACGTTGAGCTCAAAGCGTGAGCTGGAATCAATCTGTAGCTCAGCTTTTGTGAGACGGCTAGTTAAATTTTGTACATCATAATTTAAAGATTACGGTTGGATTCAGCTTATGTGTACACTTCAATCCTGTAATAATGACGAAACGCTCCGCCTGTGGAAACACTCTCATGTACTTCGGTGTCCGCCTTTCGTAAGCCATTCGTAAGCGCAAGCCCGAAATTATTTTATGGGGTTTCGTGCTGTAACCACGATATATCATTGCGACACACAACTTAGTTGTCATTAATTCTGACCACCGAAAGTGTTTGATTGACTGATTGATTTCTGAGGTTTGACGTCGCAACACCACAAAATGATTGTGAGAGACGCCGTAGTGGAGGGCACCGAAAATTTCGACGTCCCGGGGTTCTTTACCGTGCAGTGACATCGCACAGGAAAGGCAACTCAAGAATTAGCCTCCATCGAAACGAAGGCGTCACGACTGGGATTCGATTCTGCGATTGAAATTCGATCCTGAATCAACCGTACGTTGTTACACATGATTTCTCCACTACGGAGCGCTTGGATACCTGGAATGATTACATGCAGAACGAATTGACAAAATAAATAGAGCCTATTATTCAATTCTGCCGATCGGGCTTGATGGAGCACTGGGTTATGGCGTCGTATTGCGCTCAGTTTCCGATGGCGAAGGCTAGAATTGCGCTTATGTTCGAATAGTGCTTGTCGCGCTGTTTTTTTTCGGTGTTTTGTGTTTTATGTTTACTTGCCAATTTCATCACCAATAGTACTACTGCTCCAAAGCAGTTTTCTTGCCCTTTTAAAAGAAGAAAATTGTGCTGGCGTCTCGCCTGACACTAAAGCTCCTGGCTTTTGCGTTAGTGACACGAGCAAAATAGCGAGAGACAACGAGAAGTGAAGCAGAAATAGCGAGAAGCATTTTAGAACCACTTGTGACCCTTTGGTATGTTTCTCAATGACCCATTATCGCGTAGTCCAAAGGAAAAAGTAATGGCATCAAGCTAGTCATTTAATACCGTGAAGTATTCTATTAAGAGGGGCAATTAAGCTGTGCCGGTGAGCCGAAATTATTAGCACAAGACTTACGTAGCGTTTTTTTTTCAGTTTACAACAACAACAACAACAACAACAACAAAAAGCCTCCATTCCAACCTGTGAAAGTGGTTGTAAAGCGAAGCTGTTGGAAAAAGACCACTACCACACTTGACACGAGATAAGCCCCACCCCTTCAGCATATATTAGGCAATCAACACCATAACAATTCCTCAACGATTCTCTTTTAGTGTGTTCTTACAGAGCTCTACAGTGACTGGCAAAAGGGTTAGCTCCAGCAAGGAATTTGCATATTCCGGCAACATGTTAAAGACAAATAACATGTCCACAGTTCAAGGAAGCGTCCAGCCCTTTCTCGAAATTTCTTTTGTGTAAGGTTGTATCCTCGCTGCTTCTCAAGAGTCCGAAGTACGCGTGGCCTACCCACAGTCACAGCGGTTCCGCAATAAAGGTAAATCTTTGGCTAGAACGATGGCTGATCCACCCACAGCTGTACGAGATCTCCGTGCGTCAACTGACACGGAGCCCGCTTTTGCACGGTAACTTTCGCTGTTGTTCGAGACCGATTCCGTAATCTGTCCGCTGGAAGAGCCCGCAGTTTGCTATACTATAGTGATTGTAAGAGAGAGGAAGTCGGTGCTAATTTCGGTGGTCCATACCGGGGACCCGGCTAAGCGCCACCGTAGTTTGCTCCCCTTTGAGTGGGTCGATGTCGTCCTCTCCCGCCGGTGAGGTGAACATCGCGCCACCCATGTCTATGCCGTGCCTACGCTAGCGCGGCAAACGGGGGTCTCCCGTCACATCCGTAAAGCGTGTTTGGAACATAGAGGGGACCAATCTATCTCTCTCATTCTGTGTTACTGTTTTGCGCGATCTAAGAACAGAACTCTTCTCCTTTGTGTGTGGTACGAAGGAACTCGTTTCAGCGATTTCCCGATCGCCCCTTTCCCCACTCGTCGTGGTGTACGGATACAACTGCGGAACCAATGCGCCGCCAGTGTTCAAGTGGGGTTATGCTTCCCGAGTTTTCCTGTACGAATAATATTGCTGAGAAAAATCATCACCGACTAGAGGATAACAAATTGGCATTAACAAAGCAGCTGCGGATACTGGCACCTAACTTTAGCGGTAAAGTTTCGGAGCTCAGCAAATTCTCTATCCCCCTTCAAACGTTAGTGACAAAGGTGTCCCTTCAATATCGTGCTTTGGAACTCGACAGACTCGCCTGAGGGTGTTTAATTTAGCGTTCCGCTGAGTCGCGGAGTCATTTCGTCTCTGTGCCCAGCATGCTACAGTCGGCTTGTCGTCGAAGCATTTGCGATTCGAACCCTCTCTTGGAAGACGCCATGGAAAGCTGTGTCCTCCACGTATGTGTGGGATACAATCGGTCGTCCGAAAAGGCGTCCTCGTATATGATCATCGTTGTTCTTGTTCACCTGACAATTTGTGGTTCACTATCCTCGTCCCTGCATGGCTGAACTGCTCGTGCTGAGATCTCACGTGATCTTCATAGCTTTCGTTTGTCAGAAAGCCGCCGCGATACAGCTGAGAAACTTCTATTTATTATGTCGGGCACCAGAGTCTCGTTGAATTTAAGAGCGGAGCGCTTTAACTGCACGGCTAACTTGTGCTCCTTCAGGGAAAAGTATCATCATCAACAGAAAACCGCTGAGGTCCACGTCGAGTTGCATAGCAAGCGCTGTCGCCGCGGCAGCTGTGCACAACCACGCATCCGCTTCCGGAGACCTAGGGATTACTCCGCATAGCTACCGGCTGCAGTGACGTTATCGAGTCGAACCTGCGCTTAATCACCTGTCGGCCAATCCAAGGAGGTTATATATTACTTTTCTGGAGTGGAAGCGTGCCGCCGAAAGTGAAGCCTCGCCACCATCTTGCTCAAGGAAACAGTAGCAGACGACCACGCAGACGGCGGAGCACGTAGACAACGCGACGCTGTTTCGTGGTGTTTAAACACTGTGTTCTATTTTTCCTCAGCATCTAAATATCTGAGAAGACAACGGTGACTTTGCGCGTCGCTTTCGGCTGCACAAATCGCGTTGAGGAGAAGCCTGGAAGGACATTTCACGTGTAAGTTTTTCTCACTTTCTTCACGTACGGCTGCCCGTTTTCAGTGCATTTTGCTAAATAGAGGACAACTTTAAACGTTCGCATCCATATATTACCTCCCTACGCCTGTATGAAAGATAACTGTAAGCTTTAAATACTTGCTAGTGCTTCGTTTTCAGATGCGTGCATACAGGATTTGCTACGGGCTCGAGTTCTGCTAAAAATACACGTCTAATGCACATATTGGATAGTCACTGCAGTGTTTGTATGCGAACTTTAGAGGAAGGGCATCTTTCCGGAGCATAGATGCAGATTTGTCACGCGTAAGTGTTGACGAATGCGCAAATGCAGCGAGCACGTACGTATGGCGTGTTTCTCCGTGCTACTGGCTTCGAAAATGAAGGAAAAAAAAATACTGTGCGTAGCCTTCTGACTGAGAACATGTGGTGTTCGGAGGGGTAGATGGAAAGCTTAAAACAGCCGCTCGATCGCTCTAGTGATACCGAAGAGCCCAACCTGTCTTCAAGTGCATGCTTTTCGACGCGTGTCCCGTGTAAGGAATCTCCTATGTACGTTTACAGTCAGAACTAAATGAGAAAGTTTTCCGAACGCACCCAACGGGTCTTGACAGACGCGGATCTGAGAAGACTTCGCAAACGCTAAGAGCAACGAACCATTTTAAAAAATGTACGTGAAATACGAAAAAAAAGAAAATAGAGCGTGCGCGGTTAGTTAAGGCAACATGCAGGAAACATGCGCTGTACTCAATCGGCTGGATACATGCTTAAATAAAGGGCACGAATGCATTTCATGTCAGCTGGCAGTCGCACAGTGCCGCATATTTGCGCTATATCGCATCACCACATCACAAAAACCTAGTTTCTACTAACAGACAGAGTAAGCCGGCAAGTACGATTTGCATAGAACCTCTCAGCCAGCGGTGTTCTTTTGTTTTCCTCGACGCCTGCAGCTGAGTACGGACACGGGAAAATTTTTTTCTCAACTACAAGACACCGTTGGTAATTGGCATAAGCATAAAGTTCGTTTCTGTCTCAATGTTTTATCGTGAGGTTGAAAAACAAGTCGAGCGCCTATCTTAATACATTGCCGTCTATGGCGCGCCCGCGTACTTTTTCCTCTAGTAACATGGCCGCCGCCGGCTTCACTTGGCCCTTCCACTCCGGGACTTCCACTCCGGAAGTTTAATGGAACCTCCTTGGGTCAATCCTGATAGAAATGCTGTCATACTGTCGCAATGTCCCTAGCTTTGCCTGACTGGGTGAGCTAAGCTTATTTGACCGCGCCTAAGCATATCTAAACATGGTTTAGACTAGCAAATCTTATTCCAGACTAGAAAAAAAGGCAGGGGTGCTAAAGGGAAGTGACGTTGAGACGATGGGAAAGAAGGAGAGGGAATGGTACGGCATAGTAGATCGTATTATATTATAGTGTAGCAGCGACACCGGACAGGGAAGTGAGGGAAAAGACGCTGGGAGTGGTTGAAGCATCGTATAGGCATGTACAGTACACTATAACAAGGGGCGGTATGGGAAGTGAGGAATAATATGAAGGTGAGGAGAAGGGGAGAGGGTAAAACATGACATAGTCTTGTACAGTATACCAAGGGATGGGAAAGGCAAGTGAGGGTGAGGAGGAGGCAGTGTTGTACATGTTCCTCCAAAACAGGAACGAAAACTCGTTCCTCGTTCATTCCCAATTTTGTAACGAGTTCCCCTTACAAGTTCCTTTACTCAGAAAGGAACGCGTTCCAGTTACATTTCGAAAATTGGAACGTGTCGTTACATTAACGTTACATTTGATTTCTAAAACTGAAAATTAATCCTGAGGCAATTTAAAGTGAACATATTAAATCTCGCATCGACCTATGCATATTTCCAGAATTTCAACGTCACCGGCGGCATATTATCTGGAGACTAAGAAATCTCCAAAGAAACGCTCCTAGGCATATATTTTCAAGAAGCGCCGAACATATTACGGACAACTCCACTGCAACTTTGGTGCTATAGTCTATTACAAGTGTGACACATATGGCACTTTCCACTTCAGTCTTGAGATGCGTAGCCAGGATACTGCACCTCCAATTTCCAAATAGGTAGTTACTCACATGCACCAATGCATGTAACAGCGGTGCATCTGACACTGAAAGCTAGTAATAGACCTTTTGATTTAGGATAGCATATAAAGGTTTCTGCCTGACCCATGGCCTTGCGCGCAAATACTCGAACAAGGTACCCCGATGTCGTCAACATTCCCAGTCCTAAACGATTTTGCTCAAAATTGGTTGCCCTTGTAGCATTTTAATAAACCACTCGGCAGTTCTGCATATATTGCTTTTACTTAGTTCTCATCGCTTTAAAGTATTTGTGATATATTGTACTTTCGTTGTTAGTTATAGCTGCGTTGAATGTATACCCGTGTGAGGAATTTTAATAGTTATATCTCGTTCGTTTACCGCCGCATTAAATAACGCGGGACTATTTTCTTTTCTTCGTGGCATTAGGAATAAGCAATACTTGCCTGTTGAGTTCGGTGGCACACCGACATTAAGGCAAGGGCGAAATGCCGTTGTGGTGCAGAAAATAAATACTATAATAAATAGGCTCACATGCATAATTTGACGGGACGCCAACCGAAAATGACCCCCACCACGCAAGCACAATTGACAGGACATTGGTATACAGCAAATGAGGCTGTGCAGTAAAGTGGACGGGGTGCTGTGCGTTAAAATGTTTGGTTATTCCTGTGTAGCTAACCGTTTGGTCGAGTAGTAATGATAGCTATGAAACCATAGTTTTTATTAGAAACAAACTGAGCATCACCGACCATAATTAACCAGATCCGGATTAGAGCGATGTTATCTTCGCTCAATATTACAAACACGCACGCACGCACGCACGCACGCAAGCATGCATGTTCAGCACACGTTCGCGTTAGCGCGCGCATATATCCTTTCGAAAAGCCTTTTGTTTCTGCTTTTTGCGGAGGGCATAGGGCTGCTGACGCTAAATTAAGGCGCGGTCCGTTCAGTTCAACTAAAATACCTTAAAGAGATTGACACACAGAGTGTCTTACAAGTATGGACAACCATGGCCGTAACCACGTTCTCAGAAAGAATGCAGGGAGAGCCGATATAGTAAAGCACGCGCTGACAGTGTTTTACCTCGGAGGGAGTCCTGGCGGTGGGATCATAAGGGAAGGGACGAAAGTAACTTCGCTGTTGCACGCAGTTCATCACTCGTTGCCGTGCACTCATACAGGGCTGGCTGACAGCCGGAAACTATTTGTCCAGCGGCCATAGTAAGGGGCCACCGCGAAGGAGTAGCGGGATACCCTGACGTCGTGCGGCCGCGGTGAAGGGGAAGCGTCACCCTCGTCGAATCATCGAAACCGCAATAGAATGGCGTTTTCGTGCGTGATTTTCTATGAGGGAGCGATAGTGGCGGCAGGAAAACGGGGACTTCAGGGAGGGCTTGTTGTATCCCAGCCTATCCGCCCTGAATGATGTGCTGCGTATGTGCGATCATCGTAGAGTGGAACGTGTATAGAAGGAACGCCGTTCCCTTTGCCGTTCCTTCGTAAATGTAACGCGTTCCCGTTACAGTTCCACCAATCCTAAATGGAACGATGGCGTTCCTTCGTTCCTCCCAAAAGGAACTCGTTCCTGGAACGTCGTTCCTTGGAACGACGTTCCGTACAAAACTGGGAGGAGGGTAACGCAAGCAGTTCCGCTGCTACCTCAGTGTTCGTAATACTAGTGCGCAGTTGCCTAGCTTTTTTTCTAGAGATCAATATATGCAGCACACTTAACGACGAAAGGAGAGTGGACGCTATAATCTTCTTCGATTATTATACTATCCATACAAAGTCGCATATGGAAGCGTATTATAAACACTAGCATGTACGTGATCATGCCGCCATCAAGTTAGTATAACGCCAAATACGTGGCGCAGTTCACGATTTCAAAGATCGCGCCAAAATGCCGGGAAACTTTTGAGAGGATACGTAGGCGGGTAACATCACGTGGACTACCGAAGCGATGACGACAGATACCCGATGTTTTCGCTGACCCCCGATCAGTGTGCCAAGGCCTTCTCAAGCACGTCGGCCTTATTTGCCTAAAAATTCCCAACGTTACTGTACTTCATCTCTCATATAAGCGTTTCTTGTTTCCTGTTTCAATATGTCCGGGAAAGAGAACCACACCTTGCTTCCAAACTTTGAAATTTCGAATTACATTGCTTTAATAGATCTATTCGTATTCAAATTTCTTCTCCGTGTGTCTTGTAAGCGCGCAAAGTTGAAACTGTAGTCAGTGGATCGTACGATTTTGGCATACCCCCGACTCTAACAATAGTCGTGCGAATGGTCTCGCGGACAGGGGACCAGTTCTTATCAGAGTGCCACCCCCCCCCTCCTCGGTTGCGCCTTTCAGATTACCTCTGCATTTAGATCAAATGATTGATCGCGATTGATTAGCTCTGATTAAGATAAGATGAATTTATATGTAAGATTGTTAATAATTTACGCCACGTGGAAAGCTTGAACATGTACGTAGTGTCACAGAGACCAGTTGTTTTGACAGGCTTCAGTTGTTTCAATAGTGGAATTCCGGGACAGACAGATTGAGGCGGGGTTGAATCATACAACCCAACCTCCTCAGGATGAAGGAGCTGTAAAGGACATAACTAAAGCTATTCTATTTTTGTTGTCACCAAAGATTTCTCGCGCGTTCCTAGAAGTCAGAGTGAAGCCATGCCCCCCCCCCCTCCCCACCTCCGCTCTATTTTGTGCGCACGCCTACGCCTTTAAGGGCACCGGGCAAGGCGAAATTTGAAAAGAGAAAAATAATTTTATTGCCTTTTTGTAGGTTTGAGTTGCCTAACACCTTATGCACAATTTACATATGAAAATGTCTCAGAGAAAGTTTTATTTCTGGCTGAACAACAGTTTTTCCCAAAGCTAGTGCCGAATAACCACGCCCGCCTTCCACAGACCCTCTCCGCTTATTCCTAATTTAGCAACAAAAAGCTTCCCGATGCGCATAGCGATGCTTCTGGCGAATCCTACACATATAAACAATACTCTGGCAACTGAGGTACAGCTAATTTTTCAGCCAAGGCAATCTAGAGACGCGGGCTCTACGTGCTTCTTTTTCCCCCATTCGTGACTCACCGCGCGTCGTTCAAAAGCTTCTCGTCGCTTGCTCGATCACAGTTTTTTCTCAGTGCCGTGCGTGTTGTAAACTCAGATACCGAAGGCAAAGCAGCTCTTTGGCAAGCCTCTGTGTCACGACCACTAAAACACACGTCTTGGAAATGCAAACGCATGCCGGCGAAGTACGGATACGCCGAACGCTAAAGCAGTAAGTTCTCCAATATCAAAAGTTTCAGCCTTTCTGCATGCCTTGACAAAAAGAATCTCCAGCAGAGTGACATTGGGTATGCCCTCATGGACATCTGCCTTATTTCTGATGTGATTAGGCAGAACTGTGTCTGCAAACTGTGCGATGGAACTGTTGAACTCGTTGAAACTGCGAAAAGTGTGTTGGCTGGGCTTCGCCCTACGAAAAAGTGACATTGGGTGGTGTTATCTCATGAAAAAAAAAATGTTTACATCGCAGGAACTAGCATTTTGAATCCATTAAGACTTTACACTGGGCGCCACACAATCATGTGGTTGAAGGAAGTCGACAACAGTCGCCGATACTTTGCCGACAGAGCTGCACCACGGCTGAAAAAGGAGGCTATAGACAAGAAAGGAGTCTGACAGAAAAGCATAAGAATGACACCGACAAAGATAATTCAGCCAGTGGTTACTGGTGAAATTATTTTAACGTTGTTTGTGGCGAGGAAACTTAATTTTTTTCACTGTTTTCTTGCTTTAATGTTAGATTATCTCGGAAACGTGTTTTTTATTACTTAGGTACCATTATCTTCAACGTCATCCCACGTAACACGTTCACACTTTTTTCTTCCCATCTACTGTAGCGGAATTGAAAACGTGCATCAAACAAACAGTTGTAGTGTTATGAATTCACAAACATGCTAATCAAGTCCTTGTTTTGGTACTTTAGAAAAAATAAAAATGAGGAAAATTTTGATTTTAGGCTTAAGTTATAAATCTGCCACAGTTAAATGAGTACGAATATTTCAAAGAGCATTATATATGATTTACGTGGATGCATTGAAGCGTTGCCGAGAAAACTGTTTCTGAACACGGTACAGAACGCATGGTAAGTATAAGGCTTACCCTGTTCCCTTAACTTCATGAGATAGTACACAACTTTTGTTGATTGTTTTCCGGAGCCCTCCACCCTATTCGCAGTGCCGTATAATCATACCGTGCTTTTGATTTTTAATACCCCAGCTACTATTCCTAAGACGAGTTAATCGGTTGATGGCTGAAATGATTCGGTCTTGCACATAAGAAATAAAACAGTGGTCTCCTGCGTCGGTGATATTTGGCATGACGTTTCCGGGCAGTCTTTGTTCTTAAAGAGCTCCTCCCTGTGGCCGCGACTAGCTGAATATCTTGCTGTTCAAGCTGCTTGCCATTGAGCTACATCAAGAGGAGAGGGCATTGCACTGGGGAGGGAATATTCCAGTTCCGTTTTAACAAGGTGTTTCGAAAACCGAACGAAATGTCGAAACCATTGTCTAAATTTCTTGAAATTAATCGCTTGAAAACAAAAACCATTATATTTAGGGTACCTGCCGACCAAATTCATTCGTTACACTAATCACTACAGTAAAAAACAATGTAATTGCAGTCACCCAGTAGTGTCCAATCTTTTCCCAGCCAGTACATTCTAAACACGGTAACCTCTAGTTTAGTTTATAGGTACCCAAAAATATGAAAATATGCCTCTTTACTAAAGGGTAAATCACTTTAACCTTTAGTAAAGGGGCATAACCGCGTTTAGAGTGTGTTAATTACACAACAATGCATGTCTCTATTTGATTTAACGTTTTCGCAAACTAATATTTACGCGTGCCCTGCCGTGCAAGTATAATCATGTGCACTATCATATAACTGCTAACGTCTTATCTATACCACCGCGATTGATTATTGCATGATGTCATTTTTATATACGGAAAACATCATGGTGCATTCGCTTTGCCATAATCTTGACAAAATAAGCTACCGCTAAGGAACTCACCTAAAGTTTAATATACAGTATACCTCCTTAGGGACGTGCACAAGCTTTTTTTATTTCTCTTTGTTTTGTAGCAACAAACACTGTTGCGATAAATTTGAATGGCACTACTTAGAAAGTCGAAGGAGGAGGAGGAGGACAAAGGAATATGAAAGGCCGGGAGCTTAACCTGGGCTGAGCCCGGTAGGCTACCCAGCACTGGGGAAGAGGAGGGAAAGTCGAAGAATTCCGGTCACAAAAGAAGCATGGATTTCTGCAGGTATTCATTTTAGCATATTATTACGAGAAATGAACGATAAGTGAACAGTGTTTCAAACATAAGACCATAAGGACGCGTTAAGGATATTTTATTGAACACAACCTATATTAATATTAACGCAGATAATTTAAACTCTTAATGTACAATCGGCCACACCAATTTCTGGCATCTCGCACACATTTCCCTATCAGCAAGCGATATAGGAATGGCCGCGATCACGAAATGTCCGTCGATTTGCCGTCCTCCTCCACTCTTCAGAGCATCGTGTGAAAGTTCCATCATCGACGGACATGGGGGCCACATTGGAGGCTCAACGGCTGCTCTGGGACACAACGCGGAGGAACTTCGCCGGCTGCTTCGAGGATTGCCTGCAATGTTTATGAATCAGGTGATCGTTCTGTATGAATTGACGGTACTTTTCTGCTAAGACAACCTGAATGCCGATAGTCACCTTCTTGGTTGCGATGCCTCATCAGTGGTTACGACATCGGTCGGGCTCCTGAAGCAGCGGCAGGATCAGCGGGAAGATGATGATGAGAGTGCACAGCTGCCATTCATGCACTCCATTCACATTGCCGGTGCGTCTGACGCAGCGCTTCATCCTGTCCTAGATTTCCGGAAGTGGGGTGGGGGGAGCATGCAGGAAACAAATTTAGTGGCACAGTGAACAAGCTGGAAACAAACTGCAAGGAAAGTTGAATAAAACAGTGAATCATGTGCTGTTCGAAAATATACGCGTTGTAATGTTACGTACACCTGAAATACAGCGTGTTTAGTGGTGCCTGCTTAATTCGTCCCCGTCTTTGTTCAATAAAATTCATAGGAATGTTTACCTTATCGTCCTTGCCACCTTGAGCGTGGCGTTCGTGTGGCCTTGACTCGGCGAGCAGCAGCAGCAGCAGCGACGACAACAGAAGGATGTCGGTAGTGCAGTATCCGCATTCAGGTCCTTTGTCGACAGTGATGGACCATGTGCCGCAAGGCCCGTTTCTTACCTGGTTGTTACAAAACATTTTTACCGAGTTGCTCCAAGTTAATTAAGGCTGAAACAACTCAGCTTCTTCTCTTGTTAAAGCGTGGGCTGAGGTTGCTAACCAGTGATGATATGATACGAGCAAATAAGGTAGGTCGCTGTGCCACTGGCCTATTCCACCGGGACTGCGGATAAGTTTTGACCATCACCTGGTATTTTTCAAGTCATCCCGAACGCCAAGTACGCTGCTGTGCTTGCATTTCGCGCGAATCAGATTGGGACCACAATGGCCGCGAATCCAACCCTCGTATACAAGCTTAGCAGCGCGGTATTTCACCTGCCGGCTACTGCTTCGCATGAGCAGCAAGTTAGAGGAAATTTCTTCGCAACATGTCCCTACGAAAGAAGCGGTGTATACTCTAGTTCAGGGGATAATAGTGAGAGGTATATATACGTACGGAAAAAGTACAACGGACATCAGAACGAATTTGATAGCCCATGTGTCACAGTAGCACAAGGCGGGATTAGAAAAGTGGGTTAGCCAAAAAAAGCAAACGTAATAAAAAAAAATTGGAGCTAGCCGCACCATTCAGCAGGAATTATATACGCACGTTTTATGCAGTGTCTGTTTTTGTTTAAAACAGTATGAAAAAGAAAAAAAAAACTAAAGAGCACTGGGCGCAGGCGCTGAACTAACCAACAGTCAGCGCTGCACAAGTTATCCTTTCGGCAATAAACAATATTTAGTATGGTAAAAAAAAAAAAGAAAAACCAACATTTCAAGATGGCGTCGCTGTGACCGCTCAGGCTCACCTGCGCTAATCGATGCTTTCGTTTCGCCGAGTCGCCGCGCTCTCCCGCATCTGGCCCCGCCATGCACCGGTGCTCCCTTTGCCCATGCAATCCTCCCATGATTTGCCTCTTCATGGCTGGTTTCGGAGGCTCAGTTGACAAGGCGTAGATCGCTTCGAGAAGGGGCACTCTTCTTTCAATGTGAAGACGCGTCTGAAAGGGCCACGTCATTGAACCTGCTGCTAGCAATGCCGAGCTTTCTTTCTTTCTTTTCTCCTTGTTATTTGGCTCTTGCCCACTACGGGGGATTGGCCATGAAGCCGGCGGTTAATATAAAGAGGGGAAAAAAATTGAGCTAAAACAAAGGAAGAATAAAGAATCGGTAACGTAAGTAAGAATGAAATGTTAGAAAAAGATAGGCTATTTATAATACAAATGAACCATAATAAAATAATTTGAGGTTTAATAAACTAGTGGCGGCAATTTCGAGGTACGAAGTTTTGGTTGGAAAGATGATTAGCAACGAATTCTTCTTGTGTCACGAAGGAAATTGCACATGGCTATAAGCAGACGTTCCTGTTGCTGTAACCTAGTGAGGACGCTCCAAAGGAAAGAATATTCTGAGAATTCAGGGGAATTTTTAAATTCCTGAATGAAATTTCGAAATGCCTTTTCCTCTGACTACTATAACGCTGACAGGTAATTAAAAAGTGATCAATGTTTTCAGGCTCTTGACAATAGCAGCATAGCGGAGATGGCACCAGACCAGACCTGCGTAAATAAAAATTTAATGGAGAGATACGACAGCCAAATTTTGTTATTGCCACTTCCAGTTTACGAGAGGGACACCACTTATTATCCCAAACAAAAGAAAGATGCCCATATTCTTCAATGGGTAACTTCATTTTTAAAGAATCTTGAAGTAAAGAGTACTTACGGAATCTAGACAAAGTAACAAAGGCAGTTGTAGGCATTACAGACATTACCGGCCCATCTAGGGACCACCGCGCGAGTACATCAGCCATCTCGTTTATAAATATGCCGCGATGGCCTGGCACCCACACCAATCGTATTTCACGCACATGGGGAGGAATTAATGAAGTGAATACGTTTAGAACAGAAGACTTGGAAGGAGAGGCTGAAGCGAGTGATGTGCATACCGAAAGCGAATCAGTCACTATAACAACTGCCGAATTTTGTGCAGGAAGTTTGAGAATGGCTAAAAGAATGGCTAAGAGCTCTGCTTCGAATATGGGTGTATAATCCGGGAGGCGCAAGGTATATGACCAAGACAAAGTCTCTGAAAAAATGCCCACTCCCGCTTTCTCCTCACGCATGGATGCATCCGTCGCAATTATGCTATCAATTCCCAGTTGACATAAATGATCTTCTAATAAGCCTATTAAATATCTGGAAGGTAAGAGTTTGGCATTAGAAGGGAATATATTATCCAATTCAATTTTAGCATTGGCCAATGCTTCTCGTGCTTAGGTCGCACGTCATCTTCATCGTCTTCGTTTGACAGGGAGGCGCTACTGACATTGACCGAACAGAAAAGCTTCGGAGAGGCTTCAGCAGTGGGCAAGATTCTCGATGCTTGTTTCATTGTGTCAGTATGGCTACCTGACGCCATCATGCCGTATAACGCGTTTCTTTTTTTTTCAGGCGAAGATTCTATTGCTTCATAAATATCAGCGTCGTTCGCGTCGTTTGCGCTGTGTGTCTACATGCGAAAGCAATCATCACCGTGAAAGCAATGCGTGCGTAATTCGTCCTTGTAAGGCGTCGAGTACTGAAACGGAAGGCGCGCGCCCGTAACACGTGCACGCTGTTCAGTACACGTTTGGCAAAAGATGTTAACTTATCTGAGCCTGACCAACAGCTTGGATATTCTACCATAGAAACAAAAGAAGAAAGAATGAAAGAAATTTGGAATGAAAAAAGATTACAATAATACATTAGTAAACACAAAGGAAGAAATGGAGTAAAGAAAAATCACAATACAGATAGAAAGACGAGGGACGGGCAGACAGCAAGACAGAGAAGGAGAAATAAAAAATGACAGACAGCCAGACAGGCAGACAGATGAAAAGAAAGAAAGAAAGAAAGAAAGAAGGAGAGAAAGAAAGAAAGAAAGAAAGAAAGAAAGAAAGAAAGAAAGAAAGAAAGAAAGAAAGAAAGAAAGAAAGTCCCGCATGGGCGAAGCTTCAGGATAATCACTATTATCAGCGTATTTTAGGTGCACGGTAGGACGAAGACCTACCTCAGTGGTTTCGTATATCGAATGCGTCGCCCGAGTTTAATCCTGTTTATACCGTCGAGATTCATAATTTCACCACACTACTATAGCGAAATTATCGCTTTCTCTTGGGGAGTTTTCCAGGTCATGGCATCCATGCTGTCGTTCTAGCTCGTCATCTGTATTCTTTTCTTCGCGTTACATTTCCCGTCCAGGTCGAGCGCTTTCCCTTGAGTCAAGGATATCAGTTACACCTATTTGTTCCTTTCTCCATTGCACTCGTTTCCTCATTCTTTACACCAATCTTTTTCCATTGCACTGCGCGCTGTTTGGTCCTTGATCTTATCTTAAGTATTTTCGTTATCCTGCAGGTTTCCGCACCATATTTCTGTACCGGACAAACGCAGCGATGAGCTTCGCATGCTCC
>JABSTT010002874.1:0-32161 GCA_013339685.2 Hyalomma asiaticum
GTGTGATAGCCGCTTTCAATGATGTTATGCAGTATCTTTCCCGCATAAAATCAAGGAATATAAACAAAAGAACTCAAATGACTCACATATGAAGTGAAAATTTGCCTAGGACATCAGCTGATGTAATGAAGCAAACTTTAAAAGACCCCAAAAGCATCAATCAAGTGTCAATGAATATGACCAAAGTGACCTTCAAAGAAAGTAGCGCATGAAATATTAACAAAATCGGTGTAATGAGCAACGTCGCAATGCAGTGCACAATCTCTCACAGCGAGCAGCGTTACATCGAAGCAACCTCCGTTTCAAATGAAGCCACATACGTGCTTGAAGTCGAATACACTGGAGACAGTGTTGAGGCGACGAAAAAAGAAGAAGCCATATTCTCAATTACATATACAAAATACAGATGTGGCTCTCTACAAAAGCCACCGTATTACGCACCTCTATGCAATCTGACATGAACGGCGATCAGACTGGCAAGCATCAGTTGGAAGCCAAAAAAAAAAAAAAATGATTTTGGCACAACACATGAAGCTACTCCTAAGAAGGAGTTCAAATAACCATCAGGTCTACATGTACAGGAACAAGCTGAGTCTCCAAATTTTGCCCCGTTTCACAAAAAGAGAAGAAAAAAAAAAGAAACAAACACGGTTACCTTATACCTAATCATCAAACCAAACATTTCGAACAGCCAACTCCTTTGAGAATGCAACCTCTACCAACAAACGCGAAACTAGTTCACTTCCAACTCATCAAAAACTGTTGTAGTGTCCAGGCATAGTGCAGCTGTGAATACGATGCTACTGGCATCATATGACACGCTGAAACCGCCGTCGCGGAAATGCTTTCAGTGTAGAACCTCGGTGGGCCGTGGTAGAACGCAGTTGGTGCCCTATCAGGTTATCCATACAACCGCCCATTAAACCGCATGTATTCCTGCAAAGGAAAAAAAAATGGGGCCGTTATTTTCTATAAAGCAGTTCTACAGCTGTGCTTTGAGGAACAAATTTGAAATGCATTTCTGTCATAGACTGTGACCTTTACAGGAAGTGCTCGTAATATCCTGCAACTTGCAATAGATAAACACCCAAATGAATTTTCATCGAGTGCCTGGTTCTCTGACTGCTCCATATATATATATATATATATATATATACTATATATATAATATATATATATAAGTTTAATTAAACCAACATACTATGAAGCCTAGAAAGCATAGAAGTTACTGAGGTTCTTAATTGTAGTATTACTTTTGGAGTAAGTAGAAATAAATTTAAGTGGACGAAAGACAAACCTGCCTTCTGTGGGAAACGAACCCACGGCCTTCAGATAAGGCATCCGATGCTCTACTAAGGCGGTCGTCCCTCCCCCGTGATATTTATCCGGGTATATATACACATACAATCTAAAACCCCCAGTATTGTATGTACATATATCTACGTACGAAGGTCAGTGAAGGTCAGCGAGCTCCGCCAAAGCTTGGACGCTCGTGCTAGGTGCCCAGCGAACTTCCCACCGTATGAAAAAGGTTCGAAATCGATTGGTGTTAAGGTGGTTTTTTCATCAAGAACAAGTTGGGTCGTATATGCAGAATGGTAGATAGGAAGGCTGAAGGTAAAGAAAAAAGTGGATGTGATGTTAACCACCGAGACCGGGACGGTTTGGCTGAATGTGGAAAGGTGCTGTGTATCTCATTCCCTTGTCTCGCGGAAAGTGTTATATCGGACAAACGGCAGGGGTCTGAACAATCGTTAATGGATCACAGGGCTTCTTTGAAGGCCCACCCTTCACAAATTTTATGATTACACTGCAAAGATTGCAAATGTCATCGCTGTTGCGCCAAACGAAAGTGCTGTCCCGGCATAAAGATAGGAAAGCGCGAGAGGTTGTCGAGGCATTTTTCATTCATAAGTATGGCAATATGTGCGTCGCTAGGCCTTCGGTTCTGTTGCGCCACTGGAGATTGATTATTTAAGCACCAATCTAATCGGTCCACGTGATTTATCCTGTTCTTTATATGGGTTTTTCTTCAATAGGTTCAGTTGCTAGTTCTGCGCTTGTACGTGTGTCTTCCTTGTCCCTGTTTGTTTCACGCAGTTCGTTTCTGTCTTCAACAAGTAACGTCACTGGCACCAACGACTAGGTCCCCTTTGCTCATCTCGGTCTTTTTAAGACAGTTTACTCAGATTGCCTTTTTTTTTTAATGCAAAATGAACAAATATATAAGTCCAGCCGATCTTTCCATGACATAAGTTCAGCCAGTGAATGTCTGCCTCGAGCAAAGTAGTCGGCGGCCTAGTGACATTTGTTGGAATGAAGAGCAGGTGAATTACAGCTGTGTTTGAAACCAAATAAAAATTCCCTGGTGCACGAAGCTCAATAATATTTGGCTCACATGTCACAATAACATCCATGACTGTTAGGCATCATTGCTATCAAGATTCCAAATGTTGCAGGGCTCCTCAGTAAATGGGACCTTCAAGGTTGCGCGATCGACGGGCATGGTATACAAAGACTGCGCACCACAATTTTGCATAGCCTCAACAATTTTCGCTGTGGCTTCGATTTCGCCTGCACAAACTGCCTTCCATGGCCAGGTAATAGGCAGTTAGTACAATGCAATGAAATATGGCTCATTTGGGGTAGCGAGTATGTCGCGGGGTAGGAGGAAAACGTCAAACGTTCCGCTGAAAACTGTTGAATGGCACCGTGGCTTTGATTTGACGATATAGGTATAGGCATGCACAGCTAGATCCCGGCACCGACAAGCTGGCGGCGCCCGTACTAAATAATAAAAATAAACAAAATACGTCCAAACGTTCATGTATAGGTCGTCGTAACACGCCGCTCACCCATAGCCTGACGTATTAATTTAGTTCGTTGTTCGTCCCCTATCATCTCTGTCCTGCGCTATCAGCCCAGCAACCTGGTTCAAGTCTTCACTCCACAGTCCGTACCATGTGAAACACTGGACAGCTTATGGCATACCAAATCTACTGTGCACAACAGCGTCCCTGTAACAATACTACGAAACCAGATAACAGGTCGTGTAATGTTTTTTGGTATTTGCGGTCTTCAAGAATAACAAACCCCAAAATGCAGAAACTGAAACAGCGTGGACAATGAGAAATAATAATAATGAACATTCGCAAATGAGTCACATGCCTCTGATAAAGTTTAAATGTGACCGAGGACGAGCACAACGACACTCATGCTCATATGATTTAGAAGGATAGAACGCTGGGCGAGTTGGTAATGCATGACAGAAACGAACTGCGCGAAAAACACGGACGAGGAAGACACACGCACAAGCACAGACTAGCAACTGAAAATTTATTGGAAAACCACATATATATAAGAACATGATAAAATCACGTGAACCGATTAGAGATTGTGCGGGTTAAATAATCAATCTCCAGATGGTGCAACAGAACCGAAGGCCTAGCGACACATATTGCCATACTTATGAATGTGAAACGCCTCAGCATCTCTCGCGCTTTCCTATCTTTATGCCGGGACAACACTTTCGTTTTTTGCGCAGCAGCGGATGACATTCACAATCTCTGCAATGTAAGCCTAAATTAGATGAAGGGTGGGGCCTACAATGAAGCCCTGTGATCCATCAAACGGTTGTTCAGACATCTGCCGGTTTGTCCGATATAACACTTTCCGCAGGACAAGGAATCAGATACACAACACCCTTCCCACATTCAGCCAAACCGTCCCGATCTCGGTGATTGACATCACATACACTCCACTTTTTGCTTACCTTCAGCCTTCCTATCAACCATTCCGCAAATTCGACCCAACTTGTTCCTTGATGAAAAAACCACCTTAACCCAAATCGATTTCCAACCTTTTTCATCCGGTGGGAAAACCCATGTAACTACGGAATGCTTATGATGGGCACATCTTTATCTCTGGCCGCCTGTTAGCAGTGTCCCTTGCTCACCTGCTTGAACTTAATCATAGACCTTTCGCTGAGGGAAGCCAGATTCCCTTCCGGAAAGTTTGATAACCTGAGCCTATTAAGCTGGTTATTGAAAGCCTCCGACATTTGATGTGGACACGATTTTCGCAGAGCAGATTCTAGGCACGAAATGGCAATACCATTTTTTATCAGCTTGGAATGACAAGATCTAAAATCCAGAATGGGCTTGACCAACCTAGGCGAATACCGCAGCTAACAGCTAACCCTGCTGTTTGGTGGCACTTTACGCTCTGTGCGTGTGCCAGCTAGAACCCCGCATCGTGGTACGTTAGGGCAGGGGCTTGCCCCGAAGATGTCCTGATGTTGTTCGTGTTGGTGGAACCGTCGCCTGGGCATGCCAAACGGATCTGCAAGATACTCGGGTCTGAGTGGTGGAGACAAGCGAGGCTCTATGATGAGTGTCTTCGGACCCAATGCGGTGTTGGTGGCTGGTAGCCGCAAGACGCCTGCCTACCGAGAATGGTGTGCTACGAGGTTCCGTATTACTGAGTTCCTTTGGAACACTGTGCGCCCACGCTTCCTAAAAAAAGAAAACAACTCAAGGGCCCTCTGCTAAAGTCCTATCCCTCGATGATACCGTCTTGCCGGAAGCCCATCTGAGGACTTTGGGATTGGTCCGAAATTCTGCTTCGAGCCAACTCTTGGGCCTCCGGATATTCTGGCAGTGGCACGTTCAGTCACAGAAAGGGTTCCTGAAGAAGAAGGGGAAGGTGCGTCGCTGAAGGGCAGGCGTTGTGAATGAGCTCAAGGAAAGGCGTGGAGGAAGAGCAAGGTCCGTTCCCTGGTTGACTTCTTGACGTCCAGTAGCATTAGGTGCTTGGTCGCCGACAAAGAAGGGGCTTCGTGGTCCTTCATGAGAGCACCTACACTGAGAAGGGGATGACAGCTGTGGCGAAGAACCTGAAAAGGTGACAGAAAACCCAAGGGACGTGAAGAAGAAAGCTATTGCCCTATTGGAAAAGCTGAACCTCGATAAGTTGTGCACAGGAGTACGAGGTGAGAAAGGAAGCTCACTGAGCCTTTTGCTTACTGTGAAAACGCATAAGGAAGGCAATCCTTTCAGGGTAATAGTGTCTGAGCGAGGAACTTGCAGTACCTGGTATCAGGCTTCTTGCAGAAGCACCTGTCGACTCTGCGCATCCGAGATCCCTCCGTGGAGGAACTCGGACGATGTTAATCGAGGGTTCTTGAGGACGAGACACAGACCCATGTCGGTGTTAGTATAGATGTGGAAGATCTTTTCTACTTGCTGGACCATGACACCCTGATGAAAAGTGTAAAGGACTGCATACAAGAGGACCATGACGAACTAAGGTTCCGGAACGATAGTGGTATACCTGTACGGCGTTCCTAGAACTATTGTCCCTGTACTTGAGTCGACTTTGACTTGATTGGAAAGGTGGAGTGTACCGGCAGAAATCGGTGTGTGGTATTGGTTCCAGGTTGCACCTATACTGAGCGAGGTATACCTGAGCAGGATTGATTGTGACCTGGAAGTGGACTTGGTTCCGTGGCTCTTAAGACTTTTGCGTTATGTAGACGATTATCTTGTTTTTGTGGAGAAGAACAGTTGTGTAACTTCTAGGGTGAATGTGCTCAAGTTGTTCAAGGAAAAGGGGGCGGGTTTGAATTATACCTTTGAAGTCCCAAAAGAGAACTGTATTCAATTTTTGGATTTGAAAATCAAGATGGTACAGGGAGCCAACATTGTTGTGGTATTCGCCTAGGTCAGAGTCAAGCCCATTCTGGATTTAGATCTTGTCATTCCAAGCTGGTAAAAAATGGTATTGCCATTTCGTGCCTAGAATCTGCTCTGCGAAAATCGTGTTCCACATCAAATGTCGGAGGCTTTCCAATAACCAGCTTATAGGCTCAGGTTATCAAACTTTCCGGAAGGGAATCTGGCTTCCTCAGCGAAAGGTTATTGATTAAGTTCAAGCAGGTGAGCAAGGACGCTGCTAACAAGGCGGCCAGAGATAAAGATGTGCCAATCATAAGCATTCCGTATTTACATGGGTTTTCCCACCGTATGAAAAAAGGTGGAAATCGATTTGGTGTTAAGGTGGTTTTTTTCATCAGGAACAAGTTGGTCGAATTTGCGGAATGGTTGATAGGAAGCTGAAGGTAAAGCAAAAAAGTGAGTGTATGTGATGTCAATCACCGAGATCGGTGACGGTTGGCTGAATGTGGGAAGGGTGTTGTGTATCTGATTCCCTTGTCCTGGCGAAGTGTTATATCGGAACAAACCGGCAGATGTCTGGAACAACGTTTGATGGATCACAGGGCTTCATTGTAGGCCCACCCTTCCTAATTTTGCTTACATTGCAGAGATTGTGAATGTCATCCGCTGCTGCGCAAACGAAAGTGTTGGTCCCGCATAAAGATCGGAAAGCGCGAGAGATTGCTGAGGCGTTTCACATTCATAGTACTGGCAATATGTTGTCGCTAGGCCTTCGGTTCTGTTGCACCATCGGAGATTGATTATTTAACCGCCAATCTCTAATCGGTTCACGTGATTTTATCATGTTCCTTATATATATGTGGTTTTCCAATAAATTTTCAGTTGCTAGTCTGCGCTTGTGCGTGTGTCTTCCTCGTCCGTGTTTTTCGCGCAGTTCGTTTCTGTCATGCTCATATGAATGCTGAACTGCGAGAAGTCATTCCACCACCATAAGACGTCATGATTGCCTGCGGCAGTTCTGCTGACATGCCACAACAAACAGTGCACGATTTTCACATCCACATCACATGCACGTAAATTTCGCAGCCCTGAACTGAAATCTCACGACTGCAATGCCACAGTGAAAGAACGCGCGTGGCAACGGTTGCCCTACAACACGCGATATCACATGCATGTATTGTCTGTGTAAGACACGAGTAAATTACTACTATTCCACATAGTTGTACAGGTGCTGCACTCACTACCCATAACGACCAAATGACAGGATGGTGGGAAACGAGCCAAGGCACTCCTTACTCACTGATAGGGCTAAACACGCGCATAGACCTAAGAAAGTTTCAGGATGCATTCATACACGGTGATATGAATAATAAAACCACGGTTGCGTGCTTTGTGTTTAATGCTGAACTATCTTAGAGCTACATAGCATTAATGCTCCTTGTATCTGTCACAGACCGATTTGCCCTATCCACGAAACACATGAGTGATCTCACAGGCATCATGCTAAGCCATTCAAATGTGGTATTTGCATTTATTTTCGGCGAGACATAGTTACTAGTGTTATGGGATTCAATCACAGAAGCGCCGGGATTGACCAGGGGTTAATGCAAGAAGGAAAGTAGAAAGAACATAATGCCACCACACAAACACACGCAGCAGTTGCTGCACGGTAACAGAATTTCTCCAGAAACTAAGGAAGAGCCCGCCGCCAACAACTTGACTACACCGACTCGACCGCCAACCACGCAAATGAGCTTCGCTGCCTTTGCTTCGCGTCTCGTGTGTCCTGCGCCAGCCTGCGCTCTCTCGCCTCATCCCCCGCCGACCGGCGAGAAGGAGCCAGACATTCTGGTGCCTCCCTCCCGGGCCCTAGCAGCTGGCAAGATCTCGGCGCAATGCCTTGTGCCGACGCCTGCCGACGCTTGAGCCATGCCCTGCGTTTTTATCTCCGGAAGGGGGAGGGGGGGGGGGGGGGGGGGGGGGGAGGGGGGCGATATTTTTCCACGTCTGCTTTTCGTCTCGCGTAGGACGTTTCGAAGACGGATTCATTGTCCCTTGATGTCGCTCCCGCTTAGTTCGCGTGGCAGACATCTCAAAGACGTCTGCCACGTGAACTAAGACGTTAATGCCCCAATAAGACGTCTTTTTGGTCTTGTGTGCTAGCTGGGCTATTGATCAATTCACGTACTAGCTAAGCAGCACCGCAGCGCCATCTCATGATCATTCTGAGACGTAGAGGTGGCTACGATGCCGACGCCGGACTACTCTATGCCCTAAGGAGCTTCGCCCCTAAAACGCCTTCTCCCATCGTGGATCCCCATGGATCAAGATGAACGCCATCCTGATTGTGTTGTCAACGACGGGGCGTTCATCAGCAGCAGCTGGGCCAAATAGTTTCATTTTCGTTCGGTGCACGAGCAATGCGTGAAGCCTATCAGTGATCGCACTATTTCACATGCGCAACGTCACCTATGTGTGTGCCCCGTACTTTCAAAACCACACAAAATCTCACGAACAGTTATGGTGCGCCTGTGGTGTTCTTTTGCCCCGAATAAGCTTGCCTAACTTTGTGCACATGTTTCACGAAAAGAAGTGAAAAGAGAGTGCCAGAAGAACCCTGACACAGAATACACCAAATGCGTAACTAAGGCAGTGTGAAGTATGAAATTGCAGTGTCCTGCGGGTTCCCTCACACAGGACAGATGGGTTCAATGACCGAGCAGCGGAGCACATGCACGGGATTAAAAATAGAGGGACACATACTGCTAGCCCTTGTGCAAGCTGCAGTGCTTGTGAGGCTAGATGCAATGAGATGAAAATTACAGGCAGGGGACGTGATATGCCGGAGCGCGCGCAATATTAGAGCCTTCGGTATTACTAAAAGCGGCCATGACCGCAATAGTGACACAACTATCAATCTCACTAATAGCGCCGACCATAGTGCAAGCTGTAGTGCTTGTGGGGCTACATGCAATGAGACGAAAATTCTAGTCAGCGGACATAATAAGACAGTGCCCCAGAAGTGTTAGAGGCATTTCATTTTGCTAAGAGGGGCCACGAGTGCATTAGTCGCACATCTATCGATCTCACGAATACCGCTGTGCAAGCTGTAGCACTTGTACGGCTATATGCAATGAGACGAAAATTCTAGTCAGCGGACATAATAAGACAGCGCCCCAGAAGTGTTAGAAGCATTTCATTTTGCTAAGAGGGGCCACGAGTGCATTAGTCCCACATCTATCGATCTCACGAATACCGCTGACCATTGTGCAAGCTGTAGCGCTTGTACGGCTATATGCAATGAGACGAAAATTCTAGTCAGCGGACATAATAAGACAGTGCCCCAGAAGTGTTAGAGGCATTTCATTTTGCTAAGAGGGGCCACGAGTGCATTAGTCGCACATCTATCGATCTCACGAATACCGCTGACCATTGTGCAAGCTGTAGTGCTTGTGGGGCTATATGCAATGAGACGAAAATTCTAGTCAGCGCACATAATAAGACAGTGCCCCAGAAGTGTTAGAGGCATTTCATTTTGCTAAGAGGGTCCACGAGTGCATTAGTCGCACATCTATCGATCTCACGAATACCGCTGGCCATTGTGCAAGCTGTAGTGCTTGTGGGGCTATATGGAATGAGACGAAAATTCTAGTCAGCGCACATAATAAGACAGTGCCCCAGAAGTGTTAGAGGCATTTCATTTTGCTAAGAGGGGCCACGAGTGCATTAGTCGCACATCTATCGATCTCACGAATACCGCTGACCATTGTGCAAGCTGTAGTGCTTGTGGGCTATATGCAATGAGACGAAAATTCTAGTCAGCGGACATAATAAGACAGCGCCCCAGAAGTGTTAGAGGCATTTCATTTTGCTAAGAGGGGCCACGAGTGCATTAGTCACACATCTATCGATCTCACGAATACCGCTGACCATTGTGCAAGCTGTAGTGCTTGTGGGGCTATATGCAATGAGACGAAAATTCTAGTCAGCGGACATAATAAGACAGCGCCCCAGAAGTGTTAGAGGCATTTCATTTTGCTAAGAGGGGCCACGAGTGCATTAGTCACACATCTATCGATCTCACGAATACCGCTGACCATTGTGCAAGCTGTAGTGCTTGTGGGGCTATATGCAATGAGACGAAAATTCTAGTCAGCGGACATAATAAGACAGCGCCCCAGAAGTGTTAGAGGCATTTCATTTTGCTAAGAGGGGCCACGAGTGCATTAGTCGCACATCTATCGATCTCACGAATACCGCTGACCATTGTGCAAGCTGTAGTGCTTGTGGGGCTATATGCAATGAGACGAAAATTCTAGTCAGCGGACATAATAAGACAGCGCCCCAGAAGTGTTAGAGGCATTTCATTTTGCTAAGAGGGGCCACGAGTGCATTAGTCGCACATCTATCGATCTCACGGAATACCGCTGACCATGTGCAAGCTGTAGTGCTTGTGGGGCTATATGCAATGAGACGAAAATTCTAGTCAGCGGACATAATAAGACAGCGCCCCAGAAGTGTTAGAGGCATTTCATTTTGCTAAGAGGGGCCACGAGTGCATTAGTCGCACATCTATCGATCTCACGAATACCGCTGACCATTGTGCAAGCTTATGCAATGAGACGAAAATTCTAGTCAGCGGACATAATAAGACAGCGCCCCAGAAGTGTTAGAGGCATTTCATTTTGCTAAGAGGGGCCACGAGTGCATTAGTCACACATCTATCGATCTCACGAATACCGCTGACCATTGTGCAAGCTGTAGTGCTTGTGGGCTATATGCAATGAGACGAAAATTCTAGTCAGCGGACATAATAAGACAGCGCCCCAGAAGTGTTAGAGGCATTTCATTTTGCTAAGAGGGGCCACGAGTGCATTACTCACACATCTATCGATCTCACGAATACCGCTGACCATTGTGCAAGCTGTAGTGCTTGTGGGGCTATATGCAATGAGACGAAAATTCTAGTCAGCGGACATATAAGACCAGTGCCCAGAAGTGTTAGAGGCATTTCATTTTGCTAAGAGGGGCCACGAGTGCATTAGTCAGCACATCTATCGATCTCACGAATACCGCTGACCATTGTGCAAGCTGTAGTGCTTGTGGGGCTATATGCAATGAGACGAAAATTCTAGTCAGCGGACTAATAAGACAGCGCCCCAGAAGTGTTAGAGGCATTTCATTTTGCTAAGAGGGGCCACGAGTGCATTAGTCGCACATCTATCGATCTCACGAATACCGCTGACCATTGTGCAAGCTGTAGTGCTTGTGGGGCTACATGCAATGAGACGAAAATTCTAGTCAGCGGACATCATAAGACAGTGCCCCAGAAGTGTTAGAGGCATTTCCTTTTGCTAAGAGGGGCCACGAGTGCATTGTCACACATCTATCGATCTCACGAATACCGATGACCATTGTGCAAGCTGTAGTGCTTGTGAGACTACATGCAATGGACGAAAATTCTAGTCAGCGGACGTGACGAAACGGAGCGCACGAAATGTTAGGGGCATTCCATATTGCCAAAAGGGGCCATGAGTGCATTAGTGAAACGTCTATCAGTCTCACAAAACTAGAGATAAAATTTCTACAGTGCTGTTTGTGATGTGTCTTGATGTCAGATGATGGTGACAGTGTACTTGTCAGACTAAGCATGCGTCTATAGACCTAGAGACCTGGTTAGGTGGCGCTGCTGGATGGATGGAAATGGGGCGGTGACATGTGCTCCACCAGGCTGGTAAGAAGATTTATAAACTTTTTTTTTCTCGCTCTTTAAATTTGCCTCATGCCTTTTAAATTTACTTCAATCAAATCGATCATACCATAGCAAAAACGGAAATTCATAGCCCAGTTTGCTGCCACTTATGGCAGAAAGTCCATATTTTTCCCTATAATTATTTTTGTCCGTTCTCTCTAGTTTTCTGCCACCAGTATTCTAACCGTCTCTTATTTCAATCGCGCCTATGTTCAGCTTCCCGTTGTTCGCCCTAAAACCCAAGGCTTCCTGTAGGGTGGTGCCCAAACGTACACCTGGGTGATATTTCCGCATTCAATCAGAACATGCTCCGTCGTTTCCCTATCTTCCTCACAGCATGTGCATTTTTCTTCTTTACCATTTTCGCTTTATAAATACGTGTTCTAAGGCAGCCCGATCTCGCTTCAAACATAAAGCGCTTCCTCTTGAATTATCATAAAATGCCTCCCTCTTTATTTCGTTTTTGCCCTCTCGGTAGTTATTCAGAGTCGGTTTTTTTCCGTCGCTGCCCTCCAGTAAATCTGCTCCGCCTCTCTGACTTTTCCCTTTACGCTCTTTGTTGTCAGTTCTCTTAGAGCCGTATATTTACTGGTGAGCCTCCCAGTTCTCTTTCTCCACTGCGTGTCAACGCTCTTTCTATAAATAGCAAAACACCTTCACTGCCCACCTACTCTCTTTCATATTCCTTAGCCCCTCTTCAAACCTTATTTTGCTCTGCGCTTCCCTTGCCTCAAAACTCGCCCATCCCATATCGCCCTTTACAGCCTCATTTGTCGTTTTCCCATGAGCACCCAACGCGAGGCGTCCCACAGTTCTTTGATTCACATCCATTGCCGATTGTATCTCTGGCCTCATGCACACCACTGAGTTCCCAAATGTAAGCCCCGTACCATTACCCCTTTCCACAGACCCCTAAGCACCTCGTACCTATTGTGTCCCCATAACGCTCTGTGCTTCATTATTGCTGCGTTCCTCTTTCCCTTTGCTGCCAAGGCTTTTTCGTGTACCTGCATGTATCTATCACCGCTGACCATTGTGCAAGCTGTAGCTGCTTGTACGGGCTATATGCAATGAGACGAAAATTTCTAGTCAGCGGACATAAGACAGCGCGCCAGAAGTGTTAGAGGCATCTCATTTTGCTAAGAGGGGCCACGAGTGCATTATTCACACATCTATCGATCTCACGAATAGCGCTGACCATAGTGCAAGCTGTAGTGCTTGTGGGGCTACATGCAATGAGACGAAAATTCTAGTCAGCGGACATAATAAGACAGTGCCCCAGAAGTGTTAGAGGCATTTCATTTTGCTAAGAGGGGCCACGAGTGCATTAGTCACACATCTATCGATCTCACGAATACCGCTGACCATTGTGCAAGTTGTAGTGCTTGTGAGACTACATGCAATGGACGAAAATTCTAGTCAGCGGACGTGACGAAACGGAGCGCACGAAATGTTAGGGGCATTCCATATTGCCAAAAGGGGCCATGAGTGCATTAGTGAAACGTCTATCAGTCTCACAAAACTAGAGATAAAATTTCTACAGTGCTGTTTGTGATGTGTCTTGATGTCAGATGATGGTGACAGTGTACTTGTCAGACTAAGCATGCGTCTATAGACCTAGAGACCTGGTTAGGTGGCGCTGCTGGATGGATGGAAATGGGGCGGTGACATGTGCTCCACCAGGCTGGTAAGAAGATTTATAAACTTTTTTTTTCTCGCTCTTTAAATTTGCCTCATGCCTTTTAAATTTACTTCAATCAAATCGATCATACCATAGCAAAAACGGAAATTCATAGCCCAGTTTGCTGCCACTTATGGCAGAAAGTCCATATTTTTCCCTATAATTATTTTTGTCCGTTCTCTCTAGTTTTCTGCCACCAGTATTCTAACCGTCTCTTATTTCAATCGCGCCTATGTTCAGCTTCCCGTTGTTCGCCCTAAAACCCAAGGCTTCCTGTAGGGTGGTGCCCAAACGTACACCTGGGTGATATTTCCGCATTCAATCAGAACATGCTCCGTCGTTTCCCTATCTTCCTCACAGCATGTGCATTTTTCTTCTTTACCGATTTTCGCTTTATAAATACGTGTTCTAAGGCAGCCCGATCTCGCTTCAAACAATAAAGCGCTTCCTCTTGAATTATCATAAAATGCCTCCCTCTTTATTTCGTTTTTGCCCTCTCGGTAGTTATTCAGAGTCGGTTTTTTTTCCGTCGCTGCCCTCCAGTAAATCTGCTCCGCCTCTCTGACTTTTCCCTTTACGCTCTTTGTTGTCAGTTCTCTTAGAGCCGTATATTTACTGGTGAGCCTCCCAGTTCTCTTTCTCCACTGCGTGTCAACGCTCTTTCTATATAAATAGCAAAACACCTTCACTGCCCACCTACTCTCTTTCATATTCCTTAGCCCCTCTTCAAACCTTATTTTGCTCTGCGCTTCCCTTGCCTCAAAACTCGCCCATCCCATATCGCCCTTTACAGCCTCATTTGTCGTTTTCCCATGAGCACCCAACGCGAGGCGTCCCACAGTTCTTTGATTCACATCCATTGCCGATTGTATCTCTGGCCTCATGCACACCACTGAGTTCCCAAATGTAAGCCCCGGTACCATTACCCCTTTCCACAGACCCCTAAGCACCTCGTACCTATTGTGTCCCCATAACGCTCTGTGCTTCATTATTGCTGCGTTCCTCTTTCCCTTTGCTGCCAAGGCTTTTTCGTGTACCTGCATGTATCTATCACCCTCATTTACCCATACGCCAAGGTACTTGTATTCGCTTACTCTCGGTATTTCTTGGCCCTGTATGGATACCGCCTGGTCGTTGGGATCATTGAATACCATCAATCCGCATTTTGTTACACTAAATACTAGTCCTAGATCCTCGCCTTCCTTCCCGCATATGTTCACCAGCCGTTGTATATCATCTCGACTGTCCGCGAATAAGACAATATCATCAGCATAAAATAAACCCGGAAGCATCTGCTCAATCATCACGCCGCCCTGTTTGTGTGACAGATTAAAACCAATGTGGCTATCTCCTAGCGCTTTTTCCATTCTAACCATGTACAGCATGAATAACAGCGGCGACAAAGGGCATCCCTGTCTCAGCCCCTTGCTAATATCAACGTTCTCTCTGCTACTTATTCCTTCCCATTCTATGCAAACTGTATTTTCTCGATATATTTCCCTCAGAAGCTGTACACAATCGTCGCCTATGCCCATTCCTTCCAAAATTTCCCACAATATTTCCTGATTAACATTGTCATACGCCCCAGTGATGTCTAGAAAAGCCACATACAACGGCCTCCTTTCTATTTTAGATATTTCTATACACTGAGTAAGAACAAATAGGTTATCGTCTAAACGCCTGTCTACTCGAAATCCATTCTGAAGTTCTCCCAAAATATTGTTACGTTCTGCCCAGATTTCTATTTTTAATTTTACTGCTTGCATGGCCATCCTGTATAGTACCGATGTAATGGTTAGCGCTCTATACGAGCGAATGTTATTCTTTTCCCCCTTGCCTTTATAGATTGAGTTCATTCTGCTTTTTCGCCGACTGTCGGTATTTGCCTCTCCTGTAAGCATTTTTCTACGGCTTTCAATAGTGCTTCTTTAGTGTTCTGTCCTAATTCGTTAATGAGGCTAACGGGGACCCCATCTGAACCCATAGCAGTGCGCTTTGGAATTTTTCCTTCGGCCTTTTTCCAGTTGAAATTCTCAAGTTCTAGCTCTTCCTTAGTTTCGTTCTCCGTCATGGTTTTATCCACTGGGGGAATCTCTTGGACGATCTTTTTAAACGAACCGGCTGTTACCTTCTGGATGTAACCCAACGCTTCGTACCCTTCCAATTGATTTCCTCTCTCATCAACAATATGCTGTTGCAATGTGGCAGACTTTTTACCTAGCGCTTTTATGTGGTTCCAAAATATCCTAGGCGCATCCTTCTTTTTGTCATGAATTTCTGTAATCCAGCGTTCGCTTTCACCTTTATATTTTTGCCTCGACCAATTTCTGTACAATAGATTTTTTCTCTAAATATATTTCCCATCTTTCCGTGACTTCAACTTGCGGCCGCTGCTCCCTTTTTGCGTGTCTGTGCTCCCTTGATGCTTTACGTCGCTTTTCGATGGCTTCCCGGATTTCCTTGTTCCACCATCTTTTTGGCATTCTCTTTCCTTTCCAGCAAACAGTTTTCTTCTCTTTACTTATTTCTTTCGTCATTGCATGAACTAGCTCATTATACCCCCAGTCCTTGCCTCGTATTTTGCCTACTTCTTCCTCTACTCTTGCGGCTATATTTTTTATTTGTTTGTCATTTAAGTACGACCTGCCAAACTTCGACTCTACGTTATTATTTTCAGTTTTATATCCCAGTTGTAACGTTATGCGTTTATGATCACTACCCAAGCTGTTCATCCCGTCCTCGTCTATTCTCATTTCTCTCAGTTTTTCATAGATTCCTTCTGTCATTAGACAATAATCAATGTTCGATTGTCTGTTTCTGACCCGCGACGTGATCTGTCCACCACACTTGGGCCCTGTGTTAACTATCACAAGACTATGTTGCTCGCAAAGATCGAGCAATAACCTCCCATTGGTGTCTGTATATCCGTCAATGTCATGGATGTGGGCATTCATATCCACTAGGAGGACGATTTCGGCCCCATGACCAAATTCTTTAATATCTGTGTTTATGCAATGCTTTATCTCCAGATTCTTTTCCTTACAGTTATTTCCCGTCCACATGTAAGCTACACCTAGCCACGTGTTCTTTCCACCTACCGTGCCCGAAACCCAGAGGTGCTCTGAACACGTTTGTTTTACTCTCTCCCATTTGGCTCCGCTATGAATAAGCATTCCAACACCCCCACCTTTTCTTTCTGATACGATCCTGTTGCACCCTTCCCAAACATAATTGTCAATATGCGGTGGCTCTTCCAGGTCTCTAAGGTGTGTTTCTGTAACCGCATAAACGCCTGTCTTTTCTTTGTTTAACTGTTCCTCAATCTCTAACCACTTTGCCTTTTTTCTGCCACCCTGCATGTTAATGTAACTAATTGCTACACGTGCCTTCGCTCTTTTCTTCCTTTTACCTCTTTTCTGGCATTTCTCAGTGCTGCCTGCCCGAAAATCCCCCTGGTTGTTTCCTTTGTTCCTTGCTACCCCGGACTCCGAAGGGCCCGCGTGCCCCCCAAAAAAGCTACTGCACGTCCTGCAAGCCGCCAACTTACCTCATGACCAAGCCTCCTATTGAAGTGAATTCTGTCTCTTTGGAAACACCCCCACCTATGCACCTCCCTGTTTATTTCCACTACTTCGAAACCCTTCTGTAGACTCGTACGCCATATCTCTTTGTTTGCATGGACAACCGCTCTTTGGAGGTTGCCGTCACGCACTGGTATTTCCGGTTCTGTGCACACTACTATCTGCACCTGGGGGGGAGATGGTGCGCATGTCGTCGACGCCTTTGCCAAGGTCGTCGCTAACCCTGACGATTCTTTGTTGAGGACGTCGTTTAGCCCTGCCGCAATCATCACGAGGTTGCGTCCGTGAGCCCCAGACGTGAGCTTTTCTCTTGCTTGCCTCATGACTGAACCCAGCCTATGCCCTGGGAACGTCCCTACCAACACTCGTTTGTCGCCTTTCACCCTCTCTTTGAGTGCCTCGGCGCATCGACTAAATTGGAATCGCCAGCTATATATGATAACCCGCTGAGGTTTTCCAGCTGGAGTCACCTGCGCCTGGCTACTGTCTGGGTGTTTAGCCTGAGCCCCAGCTGCTGCATTGTCTACTCCCTCCTGCAAAGCTACTTCCTGAAAGCTGTGCCCTGGGCTCTTTGCACCTGCGTTTTTTACACCCTGTTCTTGCTGCCCCCCTGCGCTGGAGGTCGGCGCCGCACTATTCTCGCTGTTCCCTGCTTCTTTGTTCGCCTTAACTACCATGGCTTGTTCCTCCTCTGCTAACCTAAGCCTCTCCTCCATGGCCTGCGTTTTCTCACGCTCTTTTGCCAACGCATTTTCAAGGTCAGCGATTCTGTCCATAAGTCCGCTCTGAGCAGCCATCATTTTTTCCATTTTTTCCTCGATCTCGCACTGTCTACATTTTGCGTCAGCTTCTTCTGCCTTCTCTTCCGCACAAACCTCCATTTTCACAGCTGCCCCGCACCCTGAACACTTTTCGGTCTTTTTGACCATGACCGCTCGTAGCACAAGGGTTACACTATCTAAAGAACAAAGGCCCTCGGTACTACAAACACTTCCCTAAGACAATACGTACCCAGAAGGTCAATGGATAGCCCACACTTCAAAACACTCGTGGTGGGTGCACGTGCAGCTCAGCCACGTGGAGGCAGAAAAAGGTAAGCAAAAAAAAAACCAAAAACAAGTTACTGACCCCCCAAAAAACCGTACCAAAAAATAAACACAAATACGGTTTATGCTAACGACATATACTAGAAAAGCAAGCTCAATGCATGCAAGAACACTTATCTGCCACTGTCGTCCCGGAGACCTTGAAAACACGTCCACTCACGCCGACACCAAAGCAGAGACCAACCCACGCTACCGCAGCGCCGCCGCATACATACGCGACCCGTGAACACTCTCCGCTTCACGCCAGCGCATGGAGCACGCGTCCTCTCCTGAACCCACTACCCATATTCACGGCCGGTCTGCGACGCGCGCGTTCGCTCCCTCTTTTACGGCCTGAGCAGCTGCCGCGAGTACAATGGATCTGTTTTTATACGGGCTCCGTGTTTTGTGCCTCTTGGTTTTGGTTAGAAGTACTATTACACTTCTTGGACGGCTGTGGCAGTTACATAAGTGCACCTGGCGCCCATCCACAAGGTACGTCGCCCGCTACGTGCTCTTCTCTCAACGCCTCGGCCATCGTCTGAAACTGCAGGCCTAGGCCTAGTGCGCAGTCAAGGGCGGCCGGCGCCGCTGCGGCACGGCGCTGCCGTGCTGCGTTCCGGACAGCGTCCCGATGCTGAACCATCTCGCCTCGTCCGAAAGACCGCGTCTACAATGGTGAGGCAACTCCACTGCGATCTCTCCGATGAAGTGAGGTCCAGTGCTGACAGCATGGATCAAAGTTCGTCAATCACGCAGCGGACTTGTGCCAAGAGACCAAACGAAGCTACTGGCGATGAAACTCCAGCGCCCGTGGCCGCGTCTGGAGTGGTGTCTGATGTAGCGTCGAAACGACCCCGCCAAATGAGCGACGCTGCAATCGAGGCGCAGTCGCCCGGATCGCCTACAATGCCTTCGTACAAGGTCATCATCAAGCCGCGTTCCTGCTTCGATATGTCCACTTTGCCCAATCGTGTCATTCAAGCAGCTGTGGACACCTGCCTTAACATTTCAAGGTTCCAAGGATTTGCTCTGCACAAACCTACAAATACCATCTCATTGTGGGTACATTCTCTAGAATTAGTTGAGAAGCTCAAGACGCTTCGAGAGATACGTACATTGCAAGACGACGTCCTTCCGGTGCAAGCGTATTTGGCATCTGGCACCGATTTAAGACGCTACGTTGTCTACGGCGTTGACTACAATGAAGAACCGGAAAATCTGCGGCAGGAACTCTCTTGTCCTACACATAAAGTTATTGCCGCTCGTTACCTGGGTCGCGGCCGTACATGCCTTGTCACTCTACAGGGTCCAGCCAGTCCACCAGACCGTCTGCTGTATTACGGCTGCGTGTTGCGACCAAGACCATTCAAGCCTTCCGTCATATACTGTTACTCGTGCTACAGGCAAGGGCATATGAAATCATCCTGCCCCTGCCCAGCCAAGGATGACACAATGGAAGCTACACCATCGTCGTCGTTTCAATGTGGGCTCTGTCAAACCAACGACCATGACATTACTTCACCCCTGTGTCCTACGAAGCGTGCCGCAACTAAGAAAGCTTGCCGTCATCGTGATAGACGATCAGCAAAGCCATCATTGCAAGAAGCATCAAACGAAGTGGCTACTTCCAACCGCTATGCCCTTCTAGCTTCAATAGATGAGGATGCTGCGCTTCCAACAAACGTACCTCCCAAACAGGGTACACCTTCGTACAGTGCAGCAGCTAAAGCCTCTCACCCGAAACACCCACCTGACGCATCTTGCGAGGAAACAGACATTCATCTTCGCCTGGCTAATCTCCAGATGGAAATTCAGCGTCTAGAAGAACGGCGCACACAGATTCGCCGGCAACGTCAGAGTTCAGAATTGCAACCGTCGCCGCCAGCAACTCAAATGACACACCCGCCAAATCAGGTACCTGCATCAGCGCCGGTGTCGCCACGCGAGCTCCTGATCTTTGTCGCCCAACAGCTCCAGCAGCTCACTTCGGTGTTAGTAGCTAAATTACAGTTATAAATATGGCCAGACCTTCTACAATGTTGTCGGAAGGCATTTTGCAGTGGAACTGTCGTGACATCTCTGGGAAGGTTGGAGAGCTTCGTCAGCGCCTTCGATATGGACAGCTACATGTTTGGGCATTGCTGCTTCAAGAAACCAACGCACTTCCACAAATTTCAGGATTTGTAGCGTACTCCTCTCCATCTATCATGGACCGCAGAAGCTCGACACCCAGTGTACCACCTGGGAAGGTTGCAGCATACGTTCGTGCCACTTTTCCTCAGTCGCGTATAGACCTCTCTCGGTGGTGCACGCTGTGGCAGGAAGTGGTGGCAGTATTGGTACGCCTACCGCGATTGGATGTTATAGTTATGTCGTACTACGCTCGCCCTTATGGCGGCAGCGCGGCTCGCGTGAACCTAGGTTGGATATATCATCTACGCCATCGTTATCCTGGACGACCAATATTAGTGACCGGTGATTTTAATGCGCCACACACCACATGGGGATATGCTGCATCAAGTGCGCGGGGTACGTGCGTTTATGACAACTTTGTAGACGCCAATTTTACCCTCTTAAATGATGTGTCTGTACCTACTTGGCGGAGCGAACGGCGGCATATGCCACCGCAATCACCAGATTTATCGTGGTGGCTTGGAAGCATGACGGTGTCTTGGGCATGTGAACCGGATTGTTGGGGCAGTGACCATCATCCAATTCACCTTGGCCTTTATCCAAACACTACTGGTCGTCTTCGGCGTCTCTGTCGTGTTGTGGACTGGGATCGCTACCGCTCGGTATCTGAAGCTATCACCAACAGAACTTGTGCCGATGCATCGGTTCAACTTCGCACGGCACTCACTGCGGCTACGCGCACGTCCTGGGTTGACGAATCTAGGCCAACCCCAGATTTACAGCTTCTTCGTCTGTGGGCCGCACGCTGTCAAGCAGAAGTCGCGTCGGAGCGAGATCCAGCTTCAACTGCGGCACAGATAGGGCTTCAACGCCGTACAGCCGTAGCTCGTCGTCATGAACGCCGCTTGGAACGAGGCCGTTGGCTGGATTAGTGTGCTTCCCTTGGCCCTTCATCGTCAAATGCGTCAATATGGCGGACATTCCGAGCGATGGAACGTGGTCGCCGTCCCCCTGATCCTGCGGCATCGGCTATGCTGGCAGCTGGCCAGGCTCCGTCCACTTTCGCATCTTCAGCTGCCCGAGCCTTTTTTCCCGCCTTTGACATACCAGCATTCGCATTTACTGCACAAGCATGCCTCCCTACTGATGCTGGCATGCCACCTTCATGCGAAGATGTTGACGGCATTCAAGCACCTTTTACGATGGCCGAGTTTCTGGCAGCCATAGACCAAGCCAAGCCACACAGTGCGCCGGGGCCTGACGGCATCCCTTATGAACTCTATAAAAACACAGAAGGAAACGTTCTTGTGCATCTCCTGGACACTATCAACGATGTGTGGACAGGAAGCCTCATCCCAGATACATGGCGCCACGCGGAGGTGATCGCTATTCCAAAGCCAGGAAAAACTCCGGATAATATCGCTAATCTGAAGCCTATATCCTTAACGTCAACTCTGTGCAAACTGATGGAGCGAATGCTTGCAACCCGTCTCACATGGTGGCTTGAGCGGTATTCCTGGTACCATCCTGCACAAATTGGATTCCGCCCCCACCTGGGCACTGAAGATGGGCTGGGACACCTTTCTTCTATGGTACTCGTTGGAGGTCGCTCTCGCTGTATTCGAACTTTACTGGCGATGGACATTCGAAAAGGTTATGACCATGTCAGTCATCCAGCAATAGCTGCAATCTTACCTTGGCTTCACCTTCCAAGACGCGTGTGCAAGTTTGTCGAAACCTTCCTCTGTGACCGAACTTTCTCTATCCGCCTGGCTGGGCATGCAGGTCTTTTCACGTCACACCGTGGTGTTCCACAAGGCTCAGTCCTTGCGCCAGTCCTTTTCAACATTGCCCTTCTTCCATTGGCATGGCAACTGGCGGCAGTACCTGATATTTACTTCCTGATATATGCCGACGATATCACTGTGTGGACAGTCCACCCAGATCTCGCCCGCCAAGAACAGGGACTTCAAACGGCCTTAGATGTGACTAGTGCTTGGTGTGGCCATATCGGATTGGAACTATCAAAAGAAAAAACAGCATTCATGGCCGTAGGAAACAAGTACGGGCGCCGTGCACTCTCAAGTCGACCTATTCGCCTCTCCTTTAATCTCGAACCTGTACAGGAGGTCTCAACTCTTCGCGTGTTGGGTTTCGAAATCGCTCAGAATGGTTCTGCGTCCCCATGGGTCAAGATCGCAAAGCAGCGCGGGGCAGAAACAATTCACCTTATACGCCAGATTGCCCAAAAATCGGGCGGTGCACGCACCACAATTGCACGCTACCTTGTCAAGGCTGTACTTCAGCCATGCCTTGTGTACCAAGCCCAATTCCACCATCTAACAAAAGCAGAATGGGCACGTCTTGAGAGTATTAATCATGAAGCTATGCGTGCGATCACTGCGCTTCCGCGCATGACGATGGTTCTGAAGTTACAGGCAGAGGCACAACTTAACACGATTGACGAATTGGTACATCAGCGACGTTCTGCACGCGCACTGAAACTGTCAACACTTCCCACCGCTGCTGCGTTAGCTCGATACATGGGATGTGCAGTACCCATTGCCATCGATACGGCCACAACACCTCCGTGGAACCGCATACAGCTCACGGATAACAAGCCACCTGGCCGTCTTCACCGCCCGATTCCTCGCCAGGCGATGGCGATGGTCTCCCGTCTTAATCGCACCGACAATACACCGGATATCCTTGTAGGATATGTCGATGCCAGCATCACCAATGGCATGGTTCACACCGCACTGGTGTGCCCAAAAATACCACAAGCAGGACAGACATGCACGTATGCAGCTGACCCTGAACCACCGGCATATCTCGCTGAACCCCGATACAGGACGGCCTTAACGCATTGAGGCGTTTTGTTGAAGCGTAGCGCTACTCCAAGCTTGTTCTTCGCAGCGATTCTACGGAAGCAATAGACCTGTCCCTGTTTGTCAACAATGTGACGTCACGCAGAGCATCGCCATCGACATCGCGGCGGGCCAGTTTCGCAGTGGTTGGCAAAAAGCTCCGGCGGCTCCAGCAGTTTGCTCGGGCTTTGCACGCGATGGTACTGTCCCTTCCCGAGGTTGCGCGCCGGCGGTTTGTCGAAGAGAAGCTGCAAGTTCGTGGAATGCAGTATCTATACCCCTGCACCATTTCGGAATGGAATAACGACCTTAAAACCTTGACCAAACGTTCAGCTGTGTGTGTACCTCGCGAGCATGCCTGGCCCGTACAATGCAGGGGCCATGGAGCGTTACTGATCGCTCAAAGCGTACGGCTTAGTGAAAGGCCACGTGCACCTAGTGCTTGTCTCGAACTAGGGCACCAACGCTTTCCGTCGACTGCTGTCATTCGGAAATCCAGAAAAAAAAATATTGCGATGCGCTGCCTTAATTTTGTTGCGCGTTTGGCACATCCTACAGCGCAAAAGCTAACCACCGTGTCAAAGAGGCCAGGTAACGCGCACAAAAACCAGTACGCACACGGTCCATCCGTACGGCAGCACGGAACTACGCCGAACACTGCGACTTTTGCCAACCAGGCATGGAATGCATGTTTTTCAAAGCGAACACCATCGCAGAGAACCACCACCATGCCTTACGAGCTGCAGGCAGCGTCCACACTGCGCACTGTACTTGCATGGCCGTTTGAGTTGTAGCGCTCATGTGCATTTCCTTCCGTTCTTTCTGCTCAGGAACTAAACTTTTATACGGTCGAAAGACTGGTACTGCTATCGCGTCCGAAAACACAAACAAAATTTTCCTTTGGAGTGCCAGCCCGACGCAAGTTACAGCGAAGTGAGCGCGAAATGAGAAAATCTGCACAGCATTCGGAACTACCGCTTACTGAAGGAATGCTTCCGTTTCAAAGCGCGTTCAAAACGCTCACACTTTTTGCTTTGTGTTTCAACGCTAGTCCTCTTAGCAAACACCTTAGCTACCCACTCCGGGAGCTCACAAAATCGAGACGGGGCACCCGAGTTGATAAAATATACATGCTCACAAATGCTGCGGAAGCACAAATAACAAAACGCCTAGGAGCTCTAGGTAACAGGCTAGCACCTACCAGCGATGAAATGTAATCCAGAAATCCTCTTGCTGTCCGACGGCTGCTGTTTTACACTGCGCACAGCTCGCACCCAGGCTTTCCATCACTGTGTAGTTTGGACTTCGGAAATCGAGGGAAAAAAAAAACAAGGACCCGATGCCACTGCTTTTTATCGCGCGTTTGGCATATCCTCCATCGCAAAAGCTAACCACCATGTCAAAGCGGCCATGTGCACGCGCACAAAACAAACGAGTACGAACTCGGTTCACCCGTACGGCAGCATGCAACCACGCCGAACGCTGCAATGTTTTGCCAACCAGTCCGTTCGCACGTGCGCGCTAGGGTCACGTGGCTGACGTCACGGCCCTTTCGTGACGTACCCCAGGAGAGGTCTATTCGCGACATCCGTCGTGTGGCCCGATCGACGGCGTTTTCAGATGCCATCCATCAGCTGGCAAGAAACATCGGTACAACGATACGCATCGAATGGGTTCCAAGAGCGGCATTGTCTGGTCAGCTAGAAGCGGATTCTGCCAGTCGCTCGCCTGCAATAATTTACCTGCTGCCACAATTCCCCGAAGATAACTGCGGAAAACTGCTACACCAAAAGGAATGTCTCCGACGCACCACACGAGCACTTATACCACCGTGTGGTTCTGACCTCCCTGGTGGGCTTACTCGCTTAGAGGAGGTGGCGCTTCGGAGACTTCGAGTCGGGGTTGCTCTTTACGCCGGCAGTGACCGCCCACTGGCCGCAACACTGCTGCGCAGCGTATGGAACCACACGCCCCTTTTGTGACGCTCCTATAAATGCAGTGGACGTGACACACTTGCTCTGGTCGTGCGCGGGCCTGGAGCAAGCACGCCTTCGTCATCTGAGAGCAACCGGTCACCGTCCCGGTCGCCCTCCGGACTTACAAGGGTGGATAAATGGACCATTCCACCGATCCTTGTTAAATTTTATGCATGAGTGCAACTTGTTTGTTTATGTGTGATGAGCCTCTCGTGTTACTTTGTACATTTTATGCCAAAGGGCAGTCTTTCGAATTAAAAAAAAAATACAGTGACGACGGCGCGTTCTGCATGAGGGCGTCGTGAGCCCCCTGAAAGCGCGTTGCTCTGCATGCGCTTTGTATCGTAAACCACCTCTTCCCGGCCACTTTATTGTGCTAATTATTTCTTCCGCGTGTAGGAAGTAGTGAAAGTAGTATAGGTGCGTGTGAGGACAGTCTGGCTTTATCAGTACTCATGCACTCGGCTAAAGAAGACGCACACTCAGCGCTAGTAGCAACAACAATGGATTGGTTGGTTGGTCAAGCTTGACCATCTTATATTTGATGGCGGCGAAAATGCTTGGGGCTTGTGTGCCTAGATTTAGATGCACGCTAAAGATTCCCAGGTGGTCGAAATTCCCGGAGTCTTCCACTACGGCGTCCTTCACAAACATAACGCAGTTTTGGGATGATAGACGGCATGCTGATGCAGATGTCACCGAGTGCGTCCTTCTGCTTAGTTTCTACATTGAGACGGATTTGCTCAGCCTTGTGGCGAACCGTTCAATTGTGTGATTGTCAAGATGTTTCCCGGAACCATCACATGTTCTGTTGCGATAACAATGAGATTAACGGCCTCATTACGGCTGAGCACATCGGCATTGCTCGTAGCACTGCGTGTGGGCCGCTTTTATGTTCGAGGTAACAAAGTAGCTGACTGGGCTAGTTGGTTGTGCATACTTAAGATAAACAGCGCAAAAAATGGACGGCGTTGGTTCTTCAGATTATTCTTGTGAACTACGCAATAAAGTTAACAGATCAGAACGACAGGCCTTCGGGCTATGTTCACAAGCCCCCATGGAAACATTTCCAGCCTTTAACGATGTGGTGACTTAAAACTAGCCGTAAGCATCACGACAGCGTTTTACCAGCAGTGCTTCTTTTTTCAGTTCTTCTTGTGCATTATATTATTTTAGTACCAAGGGGAACATTCTGTGTGATATCAAACGGTTTCTGTGAAAGTTCTTTATTTTTTCTCTTCGCCGATGGCATGCATTATTGCATAAGAAAAATTTCTAATCCTTCATTTGCACGCTGAAGACTGCATCTGGACTCGTGAGGGCTTGGGAATTTGTATGCATGCAAGGACTCAGGGTGGTGTAGTGTGACTTTATTATTATTATTATTATTATTATTATTATTTTCTTTCTACTGTGATAGTGACTCACGGCTGCTTGTGGGAAAAAGTGACTTTCCCCTTTTCGAGGTATTTATCTTAATATTAAAGGAAGAATCATGATACGTTCACAAAAATGTCCATATTTTATAATTTTCAAGACAGTAATGGTTGGCATATGTGCATTTGAAGTAAACGTTTTGAAAACCACTTTCAAAAGAATGCTTCGTGTCATTTGTTCTGACGCTTGGTGACGAGTCATACGGCCGAGCCTTCTGAGCACGACGTGCAATGGCAAGTGCTCTCACGAGCAGCAGATGCGGGCGGATCAGTGGCTTGTGCCTCCCCCTCCGAAAAGCGGATATCACCAGAGTTATCATATATGCTTGCTACCGTGTTCTCATCGCATTGGTACCATGCATACCATATACAGGAGCTTCAGAAAGTGACGCAACTTTGAAGCCGAATAATCCCTGCACGTGCTAGCCTCCGCAATGGCCGGGGTCTGGTTTAGAGCGGGTTGGCTCGGAGCGCCCCCGCCAAGTTGCAGCGATAGGTAGAAACAACCCCCTGTGCGCAGGCTGTAAAGGAGGGAGGAAGCGCGCGTATCCAGAATGGCCGTGCCATATTCTAGTATACTGTACTATGGGATACCAAGGGGCGTATTTTTCTGCTTCCTCTTCATGTTGGTCGCCCAAGTGCACGCTATGGTTCAGCGTGTGTACCGATGTGTGGCACCACATGCTACGACAAGCGGCGTACGGTTGTTCAGGAGACGTGGTGCGAACGAGGGATCAGCGCATAGGCTCCGTCACATCACTGGCAGACTGGCACCTTGCGCACCAGGGCAAGTACGATATACATACGTATCTTCCTCATCAAGCACAAAGCAAACGACTGTGCATAGCACTCCTTCAATCTACAGTGACATTGTAAATAAAACTATGGTTTCGCTAGTGGGAACCGCACCACAACAGCCCACCGTCACTGATGACTCTGACCGGTAGGCCTGGCTAGGCAGACGCACACGCTATAGTGACGACGCTTTCGGGGGAAGCGCGAGTTCGTCGCATGATGCTTGTTATTACCACCGCGATGATCATTTGTACCCACATGTCTTCTGTCAACATGTGTGATTAGCTCTTTCATGCATCTCGACGTGAACGCTGGTAACGAAGCGTTCCGTGAAGAGGTCGGTGCCACTGTTTAGCTGCGAAATGCCCTTGCATTCTGGCTCCCGATCACTCCAGTGTTTTGGAAGCAGGCGCTGCATTGCAAATATAAATGGCCCATTTCAAGCGTAACTTTATACAATGATGATTTATTTCGTATCAGAAGCAAAATGTGGTCAATGTTTGCCGCGCTGTGGTCAGCGGTGGTACGGCAAATGGATCGGTGGCCTAAGAAGCGCCGGGAAACGAACCGGCGGCCAGCATCACGATGTTACAGGTCACACGTTGCCAGCGCTGCCATTGGCTGTTTCTGTCTCACGGTTCGAACCGACGACGCGGACGACGAGAAAAATCTTTCCGGGAGAACATCGCCGGCTCTGCCTCTGAAGGCCGCCGACGTGATGCTAAGCGAGTGCGGCGAGTAGATGAACTTAGCAACTGGGCTCGCACTCGCGCTGTCCGCAACATCACTGAATTTTGAGCTCATTAAAACTGAGCAAAGTTAACGATTAATTATACCTCACGATGGAGAATTTGCGGCTTTATACTGTGATTGCAAGAAACTGTTCTACTCGTTATAACATAAAAGTCACCAACAAAAAAATGGCTCTCATGGGCCCTTTAATGACCCAAATTCACACACACACACACACAAAAAGATTTTACTAATTGCTCACAGATATCCCGTTGGGTGACCAGCTGGATCCATTAGGTTTTTCTGACTGGGCTGCGATTCACATCTCCAGCAGCGGTCCACACCTTGCGAAGAGGGGCCATCAGGTATATCGAAGAGCCAAGTCAGGTAGCTGTCGCGTGACGCATCGCACAATACGAGATAACTGCTTCACGAGGCAGCGCAATTCGTAATAATGACGACGGGCTGCCGCCGCCGCCAGTTATGGACACCGGCAGCGGTGGCGGCGGACAACTACGGAGCCAAAAACGGACATTGTTGTAATCTCATAACAGCTTACGCTGTAAAAACCCACAACTGCTGATGGAACATGCGCAGAAGGCGACAGCGTATGCACCAGCACCTGAACGGCGGCACGACGGCTTGAACCGGAAGTCGGTGGAGGAAACGGAGTAGACCCCAACACCGTGCGTGACTCCGGTTTTCGCTATCCCCGTACTCGTGCCGGTAGTCAGCGCTTCGGTAGCCTTCGCGCCTCGACCGCTGCAGAAGTTAGGGGCGTGGCGGCGGCATGACGGTGCGTTCCTCGGGTGAAGTATGAACGCAGCCGCTACAAAAATTTGTCTTGCGTGGCCAGGTGTATTGAGTTGCAATGCGCATTGCTACAGGAAAGCAAAGACGGCTCCGCGTTCACAAAACGATCCACTGATCACGCGTTCGGCTTCGCTTGCAAGGTGTCACCATTGCGGACGCTCTGGGTTTATGGGAGGTTTGTGCAGAGCCCTGGCACGTGCAATTCAGTGTTGCCGAAGCAATGTGAGTCGTTCGAGAACTTTCCCTCGTGTGCAACTATCGAGGATCCCTGTGTCGTATCGAGGTGCCGCTGATGTCTACACGTAACGCGTTCACATGCTCGCAGTACCCAAGCCATCTCCCGCCCCTCGATTCGCCTGACTGCCGCTTATGCATTCCGCAACTTCGCGAAGACCTAGGTTTCACTTTCGTGTTATACCGATTCCTGTCACAGAGGGATCAACCACATTTTTTTGTTCTGCGGCCAGTAAATCACTCTTGCATAATACCAAAATCACCACCCTTCTAGCGACGGAGCGCTTGATGTGCGAGAAAGAGCGGAAAAGAGAAACACAGGTGCCTATGCCACCTTGAGGTTCCTGCACAAATTCGCTGTGACGTCCCAGATTTTGAAAGCACCTGCTTGGGCGAACATAACTGTCCAGTGGTATAATAGAACTGCGTTGTGTGCGTACATAGCAACCGAGTTAACGGAGCAAGTCTCATGAAATACCGTGGAGCCAATACGGAAAAAAATACCAAAGAAGACATCGAAATCCGCGATGTCACCCCGTCAAAAAAAAAAAAACAAACAAACAATTAACTCCAATTGGATTTTCCAAGTGGAATCAATTGGAACCAATAGGAACGAATTGGAAACTCCTTACTTTCAAATGGTTACGATTGGGTCATAGGAGAAACCAATTGGAGTCGCCAATTGGAATGAAGTGGACCTAATTAGAACCACTTGAAAGTTATTGGTTCCAATTGGTTACGATTGAGTCACAGTGAGACCAATTGGAGTTGCCAATTGGAATGAAGTGGATCTGATTGGAACTAATTGGAAAGTTTTTGGTTCCAATTGGTTACCATTGAGTCACAGTGATACCAATTGAGTCCAATTGACCTTGCCTACTGGAATCAATTGGGCACATATTTATAAAATATTTGTGGATGTTATTTTACTATAAGATTTCACTAATAGCATAACCTATATAGATGACGATCGCTGAACTTCCAGATGAAAATAAAAAACTCGTTCCAGCTGCGTTTCGAGTTGAAATTAATATCCGTTGACAGCTGAAAATTTAAGCTGCTATTTTCCCAACTGTAAACACTTGAAGTAAGTGCCTGCTTATGGACAGTTTAGCTGGGATTGCTGCTGTTGCTGGAAACAACTGGAAATGTTAGTTTCCTGTTGAAAACAGAATCCAGTTCAGCGTTCGGAATGTTGCTTACTCGCGAGCAGTAGACTGACTGGGGTGAGGAAACGACGCTGATATTGCATCTCAAAAAGTGCAAGGAAAAAACAAAACAAAGAACGGCGCTACAATGACGGGACGAGCAAATATGACACGCAATGTTTTTTTTTTTTCGGAAACATGTACACCTATAGTCGCCTCGCTCTCAGTTCTGATGCTCAAATCAACCGCTGTGTTGCTGCACGGTTCAATATTTCAAACACAAGTAGGTAGCGTTGCTGTCAGCACTTTCATTCAACTTTTGGCAGATTGTATGCGGGGTCCTCCGCGCTTTTTCCCATACTGTGCGCGCACCTGTTGCAATGCATCGGCACCCTTGCAACGTTATCGACGTCAAACAAACATGAATTTATCATGATGAAGCATACGAAGAACTTGCTTTTAAAACACGAGAGTAGATAGCACCGAAATAGTGACAGGAGCTTCCAAAGCCACCATTTTACCAGCGGCCATGTTTGTTGTTTGCCAAGAGCGCTGTTGCCTCAGCGTTAGTCACGGTGTATAAGACGCGGTTTTTTTCCAAAATTTTCGGAGGTGCGTCTTATACAACGGTGCGTCTTATACGTACTTTTTTTTTAGTTCTTTTGGGAGAAACTCGTGTTGATGCTGATGAGTCTTTTTTTTTAACGACTGGAGCAGTCCGACGCGAATGATGCGTCATAATTATAATAACGAAGACTCAACGTGCCGGTACTACTGTTCCACAACAAAACCAGGGTACATAAAACGGAAAAATAAAAAAAGAAGTATGTCGTGTAATATAATGCAACTAGCGCGGTAACTCTTTTGGACACGATCTAACGTAACAGTGCAAAACGTACGGCTGCTCCAGGGAAGGCGCAGCACGTAGAAGTGTTTACGAGCCGCTGATGGCTGCCAAGATAGCGCTATACCGGCAGCCGACAGCCGAGCGACACTAACCCCCCCCCCGCGTCTTTTCATGCTCGTTAAAGACGGGCGGGGCCTTTCCTCCCCGCATCGACGGCAGGTGTCCCGATCGGGGTGATGTTATCACATCGGCCCTCGGAGCGACGGAGATAGGCCGGGCTCGTTTGATCTCTGCTTCAGCCGTTTTCTTCGCCCCCACTCGCACGCTTTTATTCTAGCGACCGTACTTTGGGTTTTGGAGGCTTCCGGAGAAAAGAATCGGAAAAAGGGGCATCGCACTCGCAGCCCCTTTTGCGTATGACTGCGCTCGCGTGCGCAGCGAGGGGCGCGGCCGCGCGGCTGTTGGTCCGTGCGTGCGCGTGCCGGCGAGCTGGGAACGGGGAGCGCAAAATATGCGAGTTTTTTTTTTTTTTTGCAAAGCTGGCTAAATATTAGGGGTGCGCAAATTATGCGAGGGCGCAAATTATGCGGGTAAATACGGCATTCCAAAGCGCGTCGGAGGACGAGGACTTTGAGGACGTCGACGAATAAAATGTTTTTCCTGCAGTCATGCGGAACGTTTCAGTGGGTGTGCATTATTTTTTCTCGCAAGTTTGGTGTAGTGGAAGTTTTCTTACGGACTAGCGCTCAGAAACGTAAGTACTGGCATTTTACAAGGCTCGCTCAACCCCACGTTATGAAGTTTCTTTGCGGGAAGTGAGTGAATATAGGTGCGTCTTATACACCGGTGCGTCTTATACACTGGAAAACACGGTACATTCTTATGCATTATTTTATGCGCAGAGTAACTTACATAAACAAATGAAACTTAATTTTTCTAAAAATGGCGTAAATTTTATTAAGAGTAAATAGAAGAATTACAGATGCAGGAAAAATTTTAATATGAACAGCCGCGGCCCCGCAGATTCGTAAACGTGACGCATGTGTCATGGAGGAGGCGCTGCACATGGCGGCCGTGACAGTGTCGGACAGAGTTGTGTCAAAGTGGTGTGCGTGTTTGTGCAGTGAATCAGCAGTATTTTAAAAGAAGAATTGGTGCGCAAGTCTTGTTTTTACCTGTATTCTGGTACAGGTTTGCACGTGAGCCGTTACTACCTACAACTGCTAGCTGCACGTTAGCGGCCGCTTCTTTCTGTACTACGCGTCGTGGTGATCCTCGGACGACTCCACTACTTGGAGGTAACTACATTTTTTTTTTGTTCATTTCTGTTTCAACACCAGTTTTCAGCGTGCGTGTGCGCGTCTGTGTTTATTCCGAGAAGCCCGCTTGTCAGCATGTGAATG
>JABSTT010002875.1:0-34847 GCA_013339685.2 Hyalomma asiaticum
TAACAGCTCCATAATGTGTGCTGTAGGAGATTATGAAACACTCTAAGCTATTAATTGACAGCATACAAAGAAAGCAGCTACTTACTTTTTATGAAACACAGCGTCGAAAGAATAGCAATGATGAATATGTTTAAAATCAAGCACCGCATTGCCTACGCGACACAAGGTGTGTTCTAAGCGTGTGTAATTTCTGCAGTGCATAGGCATCACATTGTCATGACCTTCCACTCTGATGAAAAATTGTGGATGTATGCATCAGAAGATATTACAGGTAGCACCACGAAACCTCTGATAAGCTGCATAGCATCAAAAAAAAAAAAGAAAAAAGAAGGATAGCTCATCAGCAAAACTAAGTATGCATCCACATATTGAACTGCACAGTGATTGTACAAATAAACCAGAAAGGAAAATACTGCGCCTATGAGAACCTTGCAGCATACAAAATGCCTTCAAAGAGGATCAAAAATAAGTAATTGCAGCTCACATTGAATGCATAAAATACAAGAACATCTCTTGATATTATTTGCTTTTTGGCGTCAAAATACACAAACCACAACAGAGTACAAGGGATGAGCGCCACACATGAGACAGATCACTGATACTCTCTTGTGGTTTGTATTTTTCAGTGCGACAATACGAATGATTGCATACCAACTAGTCCAACAAAGTGTTCCGTTAATCTTGTGATAGAAATGGACCTACATGCACATTAGTGTTATGTTGAAAATCAATATATTATTGTATGAATCCTAAAAACATAAAATGGTAGAGAGGAACAAGAAATTGTCCGTAGTTCCACAAAGAAATTTTAGCTTAAACCTAAACATATAAATCAAAGTAGAAAGATACAGGAGTAAAAAAAATAAATGAAAGACTAAATACAGGCAACTACACCACAGAGACAGGTGCATAGGCAAGAAATTTTTCTCAGATAGTTTTCTTTTGTAAAATGATTCTTGCGCATGTAAGTCGCGACAACATAACCCGAGGTTATCACAACCTACAGCTTTCTTACAATGAACATGCAGATTTGCAGTGTGCCGTCGTGTCTGATGTTACATGACAATGACGGGATGCCTGGAAGTTTAGGCTCCCACAGTGAGCTTTTGGCACAGCCTAGTGTTTTGGACACTCCTACTATTGTGGTATAATTGAAACAGTGAATTAATGCTTAATTTAAACACTGTCAAACGCACTTCCTCTCATGAGTTACAGATGCTCAGTCTTCAAATAATCACCAGCACCTGAAGTACCTTAAGAAAAAAAAGTTACAGCATACCCACGGAGTGAATGATGATGAGTGGGCGAAGCTCGGGAGGTTCATCGTAGATTGTGCCGAGTTCCGGATTAATTGAGTTAACGCGCACGCTAAGAATTCTTATGGTTCAACTATGCACAAGTGAAATCTCCCACCGGCGCTTTATTGCAAGTCAAGATCCAGTGCCTATATATATATGTGGGTGGCCGGTGAACGGTTCTCCAACGCGAGCAGTCGGTATTTCTCAACCAAGAAACTCGCTAGGAGACGCTGCCTGCTGCCTGCTCCAACGTTGTCTCTCGCAGGTTAGGGCGCGTTCTCCTTTGCGTGCTGGTAGAGCGTTCATCTAAGAAAGAGCGTTCCATAGTCAACGCGCGCCTTTCGCTCTCTCTCTCTCTCTCACAAGACAGCAGATGGAAGCGTGAGAGAGAGAGAGGCACGCGCCGGGAGGCACGCGCCGAGGGCGAGCGCGTGCCTCCCCGCACGCCGGTTACGCCTGACGCCTGACGCAGGACAAGGTTAGACTAAGAGGAGCTTCGCCCCTAAAAGAGTATCATAATGAAAATTTTCGCTCTTATGCATGCATACTCTAATGAGGCGGGTCAAGGAGGGGGAGTGGGGTTGAGCTGGGGCAGTAAACCTGCTGAGGGCATAGACAAGCTGCTGCAGCAGGCACTCGATGTCATCTGGCAACCTGAACTCCTGCACCAGGCGCTGTGCACCCAGCTACTGCTGGCTAGGCTTCTCGGATTCCTTGTGCTGGTTGAAAAAAAGATCAAAATCAATTTATGTACAAGGCGATGCTAACGAAGCCTCACGGCATTACTGTTCTGATCTCACTTTACAGAATTGTAAGCGAATGCACAAATGCTATGTGAGTCTGTACAGAAGCATCACAAATTTACATGCACACTAACATGCAGAAAAAAAAAGCATGCCTACCTTGAGCCAACATATACACTTGCGTTTTTCAGAACATCAACATTTTGTTTTCTTATACAGAGGTTATGTGAAAATGAGTAAGCAACTGTACCTCTATGTATCTGCACTTACACACGTACTGACCGACTTTAGCGAGCAGTGCTGGAAGCGGGGTCTATGCTTATTTGGTATTGGACAGAGCACAAACAAAAGCCATGTGGGCAAAGCAAATGCGAACACTTCTTGTGGAAAGCTCAACCTCGAAGCTCTGGCTGTTTCCTTTCTTGACGTTCACAGCTTTAAACAAAACGACTAAGTTCCGATTTCACAAGGTAGACAATAGTTAAATGAGTAAATCGCACATGGGTGCGAAGAAGGTAAATATCCTACTTGGCAAGCTGCATGTCATGAGCATAGCAGATACGCGTGACACCCATTACTTCCCAAAGAACTCGAGAAATAGCGCCCCTTATTGTGCAGGACTTATAGAAAAAAAGAGAAATGGCACCATTTGTATATTCCGAGTTGTATTTTTACAGACATTAACACGAACCACCATTTCACACGTTCGTACGTCTGTGAGGAGCATAGAACACATCACTGAACATCACAGCACGTTAGTTAAGCAGTGCTAAAAAATTGATGTTAAGATCTTATGGCATCCACGCCAGTACACTTTATTTTAGTGCTCTCATTTCTAGCTTCCCAATTCCTTTCATTTAAACAAGGTAATGTAGTGCATGTGCTTACTTTTTCAAATGCAGCAGCAGCTTTCTCGGACCGACGATGACAGTGGCTGGTAGCTTGTGCAACGAACTGCAGCTGATCACCGATTTCATGAAATTACGCTGTGCCGTGAGGGTGCCCCGTCAAACGGCGCTCGCTACCTTGCGAGTTCTTGATCGCGGCCAGTATACTATGTTCCACTTTACTGTCCGATAATATGACGAGTTGCCTTCCGAACAGCTTCCTGTTGTAGGAAAACAAAGCGCGCACATCAAACAATGCACGTAGCGGCAACAGACCACGTCAATAACAGTTTGTGCTCACCTCAATTCAGTGTTCCGTCACTCCCGGAAAAATGTGGAGTGTAGAATTTCTTCTCAGGCGAAAGTACTACGCTTCTGCGCCAAAATTGCAAATGATGCGGGCGAATAACCGATGAAAACACAGTCAGTTGTGTCCCACAACGGTTGCCATTTTGTTCGCGCTCAGCGATATGGCTTGGATTCACGTACGGCGCAAATGTGGCTACGACTACAAATACAGGTGTGTTTGCGTTTTGCCTTATATTTCCTTCGCTTTTGCGTTTTAATGCTAGTAAACCATTTTCATCTAATAAGCGCGCAGCCGCAATTACCAAACATAATTACTGTGGAAGCCCGCCAACGGCGGAGAAAGAGGAGAAAAAGCGGCCGCTTATGATTGGGCAATTTTAAATACGTCGAGCGCCGCCGCGCACTGATGACGACAGCAGTGACGCAACGCCGAAAGGCATTGCAATGAAAAAAGGAATCTCTACGCGGTAGCACCCCAGAGTTCATTGAGCTCAGGGCCCACGTCCCACCTGGGTTATGCGGACCAATAGGCGTACTTCAGGTCAGCTCGGACAGCCTGGCCAAATGCTCCCCCTTAGGCGAACATTCCCTAGTTTCGCTTCAGCGTGAATCATCTAAGGATCGTTATATCTATCTGATCCGGAATCTGAGCATGCCTTGAACGCGAGCCCCGCGCTTACCAAATCAACCCATGTTAGGCGCGACAGACTGGCCTTGTCTGTTGCGGGAATTATACATTTCAATGTAAATTCGCATTTAGCCTTCGCAATCAGTTGCTCAGGAGGTGATCGATTTTGCCTCGATCCTGCTGCCGTTGTTTTCGACGTCGTTGCGGGCACTGCCAACGATAATGCCCGTTCTCGCCTCAACGAGCCTCAACGATAACATTCTCTCTGTTTGCGGTTCGCTTGCGGTAGCCTATCCGACGGGCGGGGATTAAATCTTTCGCCAGTCCCCCAACTAGCAGCGACTGCTCTACCTGATATTGTACGCCCAGCTCTCTCGTCATACTTTTGCGCCAGCTTCTCTAGAGCCTGGGGCCACTCCGTGGTCTCGGGCTGCAGGACGTATTTGCGCATGCCTTGACCCATCAGCTGTTTGACCCGATCTGATATCAGCAATGCCGGCAGCTCCTCCATTGTCTTTATCTCCCTGCTGCGAAGATAATGAAGAAGGATCTCGAGTCTAGATGTGAACGTTCCCCACGTCTCGTCTTCTTTTCGACAGGCGTAAGGGCGGCGCTTGTACTCCTCGGGGGTGACCTTAAGTTGCTGCAAGATCGAGTCCCGAACCTCCTCGTAGGAAAGCACTCGCGCGTCCGCTTGGTTGGCTACCAGTGTACGGCACTTTTCATTCAGAAACGGCAGAATAATAGCGTCCTGCACGTCTTCGGGAATCGCACGACTCCTTAGCATGTTGTCGGCACTCCGGAACCATGCTGGCACAAGCTGATCGGGCACTGGCACAAGCGACAACACTGCTCGCAACTTATCTGCGTACCTAGCCAAGTCACATCTGTTGCTGCTCCCTGCATCGCTCGGTTGAGACTAAAGTTTTAGTTTCTGCAGCTCGATTTTAAGATTTAACGCTTCAATCTCTGTTTTCACCGCACGTGTGCAGCCATTAAAGAGTTTGCACACGACATGCATCTGAGTTCTCACTATCACCTGATACCCTATCGCGATTTAAATCCTGTTCATCAGAGCTACTCCTTGCCATCTTACCTCTCGTCACTCTAGTGGTTGCTACAGGGCACCCGGAGAAAACGGGACAGGGACCCACCTGTCATTCTCTGTGCACTGACGCGCCGTGTCACGCTGCGCCTCCGTCGTTTCTTGGCCGTCACTTTGTCAGTAGACCAGGGGAACAGTTATTCGGCGTCCCAGGATGCGGCCACTCTGGTTCAGCCTTTGCGGCGTCCTTCATTGCAACGTCTGTCGACTGCGAACATCTCTTTCCCACCGCATTTTGGTCAGGTTATCGTCAGGAGCACAGGATCAGTCGTGAATTTCCAGCTGTAATGCAGAGATCTTCCTTCATATGTCTTTAATTTTTCAGGGCTCGCACATTACCGCAGGTTGCCTCACCGTCCACCAGAAAGCAGCAGCGGAATGCTGTGCGACTGCGCTATTTTCGTAATGGTCTTGCTTCTAGATGGTTCCGATGACCGCGGCGACACGTTGAAGGACGGAGTCTTGGCCGAGATGTCCTCTCAGAAAAAAACAGGTTTATTTACACTGGCTGTACACTATTTAGAAAACATGGCCGGGGAGGCCAGTACTGTCAGCAGACATCGTGACAACCAAGTGGGCTGAAACAACACCAAGCGGTTCGTTCCAAGTCCATTTGCACTCAAACGCGGTAAGCACCAAGCTTTACAATCATCATCTCTAGGTCAGAGGCAGCGCCAAGCTCGACCTCTATCCACCTTGCCGCGACTGCGATCCGAGCTAGCGCTAAGCTCTTCCCACTTTCTTCTTTTTCTTTTCCCATGAAATACATCCGATCGCGTCTGCGACCGCCTTGTGGCACCAACCCATATGCAGCACTTCACCAATTAAACCCGTGTTCACTCTCTCTGGAAGTTACGCCTTGCGTTCCCACACTTCGATATGCTCGCTGCACCGAGCTTCTGCGAAAGATAGCATCTGGCCTAATCCTGTAATGAGTTAGATAAATCCGCAGCACGGCCAAATTGCCACTTCATTTACGTAACGGCATGCATTCAAGCCGCCGTTCGAACAGGACTGCCTGACAAGTCTATTGTCATCAAAAGCGCCTCCGTGCATTTCCATGGCGCGGTCACCTCTCCCGAACGGGCGACCCCTTGGCGACAGTCGAGCGTGCAGAAAGATCAAAGGGTTACTTAGACAGCGAGCCCCCGCTTCTCTTGCCAGCGACTCCTCCCTTGTGTTCCTTTGTCAGATGCCGCGTTCCATCCGAAAATGTTCTACAGTGCAACAGTCGAGAAACCTGTCAGCCGTCATGTCCCCGGCGCGGTGTAGCTTTGTGCGTCACAGCAATTACTGACCCCGGGCGTCGCGAGAACGAAGCCGCCGCCCTTACGGCGTACTCTGTGAGTGCGAAGACGTTTCTACAGGAAAGCCATGCGCTAGGCCGCCGTCGCCTACTCTTCCCCGTCGATCTAATGCCGAACATAACACGTGTAGTGAACTTTTCTTGAATAAAACAGACGTCTGTGCCTTGGAGTAATGCTACATCGTACCATGAGCTACGATTCAGTTGCCACGGTGCTGTCGATGTTGCTGGTTAGCGTAAGTTTAGCATGCTCATAAATCGGTATTCTTGCGCTTTGCACAAAGAACTTGAACCTACTCACAACATGTAATCACTGCCAAACAATTAGTCATAGGCTATTTCTTCGCTAGCTACATCGCATGACACCATTTCCCACAATGCGTGTGATCATCGGGATTTTTTGTTGTCATTTTGTGAACTGCTTATGAAAAGTCGCCCGTTGAACTTCAATATATAGCTGCCACTATCTAAAAATGGCTTCCTCAGTAACCACCATGCATTATGTACGGACACCTCTGCGTACTTGAAGCAAGCGACTCCTCAAGCAGGTTACCCAGCCTGCCCTCTTCTCGAGCAAGTCTGCACTTTCACGCGCTAAGGAGGCTATTTGCAAATAAGTAATTTGCAAACTCGGCCTACAAACCATACTTTGTTGCGAAATGGCGACATCCTGATATTACGACTGTGACGTGCGCGCACTGCGGGCTTCGATGCCGTGCGGACCTTCACCATTTTCTGTGGCAATATTCCGCGTTCTACACAAGCAGAATGACCATACAGCCTTTAGTGTTTACCGACTACCGTCTGGCACTGCTCACGTATCTTAATGCGCAGTTATTATTTGCAACATATGCTAGCTTGAGCGGCCTGATCAGGGTGGTTTAGAGGGACCGACACACCAAAGCACTGATCACCCACCGCCTCAGTACGAGTGCCTACTCCTATATGAGAATGCCTATTTCTCGAGACAGTGAATTAATTGAAGGGTGACGACATTGTTGACCCATTTACCCATAGCAGACCTGTGCCAACCCATTTCTAAGTAAAGGACTTTCATTCATTTATCTATTATTCAGCTAAATATGCTACTAAAAATCTGCTGAACAATCCACTCAGAGATCGCGCAACCAAGTGTTTATTAAAAATTCTGGGTATTCGTTAACTGAGAATTCGATGAAAGCATGAAATTCTAGCGGCAAGGGTTGGAGATGTTGGGGCGTCCTCTCTCAACGGAGGTAACAGTCCGCTTCCTTTGAGTGTATGCAGAATTGGCAACCTTACACACCACGGAGGATTTGGATGTCGTGCGCGAAGAGCTGAGCAATCCTGCTCGAAGCGGGGTATCCTGATTGGGGGAAAAGACACTTCTGCAGGGTTTATTGGCGCGGAGTGCTAAGCGGTCCCAACATTGCGCATTCAAGGTTTCAAGCCTGTGAGAACATTCTGCCGGGCGTGAACAAAGCCGCTTGTCGACCTGTTCGACGTCTCGCACGAATGCTGTTTAGAACATCTGCACGGCCAACGATGTTACATTTCAATTGGTACATTTAGCTACTTTTGTCTGCTAGACGAAGTTTACCTGTTCCGAAATACCCTTTATACACCCAAGTCTGCACCTTCTCTTTCGCACCCGACACGATTTGGCACACTAAACACCGCTACACGCGCCTATGGGGGCGGCCCTTGTTCGACAGTAAGTTTGATTGCCGCGACCTGTCCGCGCTGAAACACGCCTATTGTGTGGTTTTTTTCTATCTGGATTTCGAACGTTGTTATTGGAAACGTGATTTAAAACTTCAGCGTTTTCAAATTTACTACGTCACTGCCATTGTGGGGAATAGTAGGAAAATCTACGAAACAGTATTTTTGTGGATTGCTGGCGAGCAACCGGCTATGTAATGTGGTTCCGCAGCAAGAGTGACGCACTAACTGTTTAGTTTCCACTTGATGAAACCCAACAATCTAACAGGATTAGTGGATGTCTCAATATAAAAATTTCTGGCGTTTTACCTCGGATGTACTAGTATGGGTGCCCGGGTTATCTCGTTTTAGTAAACGGTTGTCGCCGTGTAGGTGCTTGCATGACCTTGTTCGTGGGCGCGGTTTCCTCGCGTAGGTTCCGAATGGATTCCTTTGAGTGCCGGCGTGATGGTTTGAGTGCCGGCTTTCAGCTCTAGTTTCCTGGAAGGCAGTTGACAACACGAAATAAATGCATTTCATAGCATCTACACCAAAAGTCAAAGAATACATTGGCGCATGATTAGATTACAGTTTGAAGAACATTTAATCTAAGCAGCCTGCTGGCATTCTGTGGCTTCTTGATTAGCTGGACAGCCGCCCGGTTACCGAAAACCAGGGCACTTGCTAACAATATTTTCAAGACGAGTTGCTGTCAGGGCACTGCTGCGATTTCCCCAAGAGGTCTTGGTGACAGGTTGTGACAGCGCCCTGACAAGTGACAATGATGTGGACGTGCACCTAAAATTTCCCCTATTCTTTCTCTTTAACTTCCCCATTTTCCCTTCCCCGGTAAAGTGTAGGCAACCGGAAACCTCTGGTTAACCTCTCTCATTCATTTACCGTTTTCTCCCTCTCTCTTCCTGCAGCGGATAAAGTTCTTTCACAGCCATGCTTTTGCCAGCATTACATGTGCATCACTTCTTTTGAAGAGAGTTTAAACAAAAAGCTGAAGAAGAAAATTCAAAATTAGAGCAGGAAATACTACAAATTTATACGCTTGCTATTCTAAATGTAAAAGCAGACCTCTTTGGCCTTACAGTAAGCCTTTTTCTCATTAACTGCAACTGCTTACCTGAAGTCATTTCTTCTCTTTTGAAATATGCGTTCGGCTCAGAGCTAACTTTATTCTCAATGCTGACATGGGCAAATTCGGAGCAATTTTGTCTAGACGTGATCTTTGAAAATCGCGCGTGCTTGCTACACCTTGGAAAGATAAAATGGGGCTACGCGAGAAAAGTACGGGCGAAGAAATATGAGTACACAGGGCGGGCACAAACTCTCTCTTGAATGGCCAGGACATGCTGATCAAACAAAGCCTCGTCACCGTGCCATTACAGCATTACGTACTTTTGTTCAATGAGGCAAGTCCTTCCCTTTCAAATGAAAGTTTGCGCCCGTCCTGTGTACTTGTATTTATTTGTGCTTGTTTTATTTTTCGCGCAGCCTCCGATTATGTCAAGAAGGAACCAACTGGCCCATACAAGAGTGTTATTGTTACATCTACGGTTTCGTTGTGGTGTGAAGCTCAGATGAAACCACTAAAACTGTAAAACTGTCTTTCCAAAGGCGCCGAGCGTTACTAACCTGTATTTGATGCGTTTGCTGTGTTTTGCTGCAATTTCTGCATCGTTTTTCGAGCAACATCGGCAAAGTATTTCGTTATGTGGCGTCCGGCCGTGCGTGAGAAGGCGTAAGGTGCTTCTATCGAATTTCGTAATTCGTAAAATCTCTGATGTCGGCTTGATGATGTCCAACAGAGGCCGTTTATTCTATCACAAAAGGTCATTTTAGCTAGAAGGGTGAAGGAGCGATTGCGTTAGCAGCTTTAGAGGTGATGTGCTTCCACTCTGTGCATTCGTACTGCGTTGTCCGCTCTTGGGTTGAGCCGCATTGCGCATAACTTATAGCTGCACCTTTTTCCTGATTGTGGAGTGTGGATATGTATACAAGCGCGGTTTTCGTTCAGCACGACTACCCTTACGCCGATGCCTTTCGGCTATGTAGCACAAACTACGCCAATCAAGCAGTCGACCACACTGACTGTCAACAATGTTTCAGAAAAAGACAAAGTGCTTAAAGGGCATTCCTTGTTAAAAAAAGAAAAGCTTTTCTGCACAATTGCGAAAATAAAATCATGATATTAGGTATATCCTAAAACATTTGCTCGTTGAGGCTACAATACTAGACTATGTCGCCAGCCACGCATTGTTAACCAGAAGCCATGCTGTCTATGTATGTCTCGTCTGGCCATCACAACTAGCACGTTGCGTCGCCCTTTGTCAGTTTGCCGTGCAATTCCTTCCACCACGATGCAGCGGGTTATTCACCCTTTTGTCTTCTGCTTGTACTGCTCTACTTTTTGACTGTCATGCCGCATCGATTCGCAAAAAGGACTACGCTTTCAACTTTCCCACCAGAGCAAGTAAGCATGTCGAGTTCCTTGTAGGCGCCTTACAGCACCGCAACATCACCAGAGGCAGCGTAATGGCTTCCATCATCGAGAAGTTTCCTTTACCCAGGGTGCCCTTGTACTGTTGTGGATTTCAATTTTCTGAAAAACTGCTTCGCGATGCACGGGACCATACTGATTATGCCTGGTAGCAGATGTCACCTGTGAGATAGACCCCTCGACACTTCATCAGCCCCTTCTGCACCACCTACAGTCATCGCCCATGTTTCCTGCCTCAAACTATACTGTTCACCTACCTACACATTAGAAAGGACTTAGACAGTGCTTCAGGAGCCGGGAGTTATGCTACAATGCAGGAGCAGACCTGGAGAGCGGCATTGAAGGAGACGACGGGTTGTTCAGACTGGCGCGAGCTTACCCATTTTGTTCACTGTAAAGCATATTGTAAATATACTACCTGCCTTGACGGAACAATATATATTGTTTATTGCATTTATATGATAGGTCTTAACACACATTTAATGTGACATTACACAAGGAACATGATCAGTACTGCTGGTGGGATATGCTTACTTATATATATCAGGTAACGGGCCGCTGTTGCCTAGTGGTAGCGTGCTTGATTGGCACCGCAGGGGCCCGTGTTCGATGCCCACGCATCGCTTGGTCGATTGCATTTGTCTGTGTGTTTATGTTCACATATCATTCGCAAGCTATCGGCAGACGGTGCCGTTCTTGTTTCTTTAAGAGTGGTGCAATGATGTGTCAGATGTTTGTTTTACTGTGTCCTTGATTCACATAGTCTGTATAAACTCAAGTACCTGTGGCGCATACCCGAATATCATGGGCCGAGCACTACGGAAATGAGCCACGCGTGTTCCCAGCATCGTTAATCGTGACGTCCATGATAAGTATACCATACCAGGATTAGTCATTCATGTTCGTCACATATCAGTGCCCTACCATACAAATATTGCGATATACCACGTGAACGACACTACCAGGAGAGCACGCAGATGCAGGCATCTGTATAGAAAGCTAATGAGATACGGTTAAAGTGACTTAAGTTTGCCAAGGAATGCTTTGCATTCATATATTTGAGGATGCTTAAGCTTCATATTCAAAGGAGCTATGACGCAACATTTTAAACGGGACACGTTTCTATTGTTGCTACGTTGCATACGAAGACACTTAATTCTTACCGATGTTCCTTAGTGATGAACACTGGTTCTGAGATGTTTCAGTATGCTCGTAAAGTGAGCGGAAATACAGATCTGAGTGGGAAATGAACAAAAGTTTGACATCTCGACTAGTTTGACGTTTATTTATTTATTTATGGCATACTGCAGGCCCAAGTAAAGGCCCAAGCAGGAGTGGTATGGGAAAAACAAAGTACAAAGTAATAACAACAGGGAAGCAACGTTGTAAGTATGGAACGAGATATAAGGGTAGCAATACAAGAGTTGGCATACAAACAAAGCATATACATGTTCAGAGCAATAATAAAAAAAGGGGGAGTCAAAAAAGAGAAAAAAAACTTATCTTAATTGTGCAATAGCGTCAATATTGGACAGGTGCTCACAAGGCAAGTTATTCCAGTCTATTATTGTACGCGGAAAAAATGAATACATAAATAGGTCAGTTTTAGTGCTATAAGGCGTTAGGGATTTAGCATGGCGATGCCGTGTCCGACGTGCTTTGAGCGGATTTGGAAAGGGTGCGGGTTAAGGGACAAACGGTTATTTTTTAGCAAGAACATGAATTTTAGTCTGAGAATTTTCCGCCGTAGTTGCAATGTTGGAATGTTATTAGTTAGCATTAATGTTGTTGGTGAGTCAGTTGAACGATATCTGGAAAAAATGAATCTTACTGCTTTGCGTTGTATCATTTCTAATGCGTCAATGTTACGTTTGGTGTAAGGATCCCAAACAGTGCATGCATATTCCAATTTTGGACGGATTAGCGAGTAATAAGCGGTTAGGCGAGTGTTGTGGGGAGCCTGTTTTAATTTATGCCTTAAATAGCAAAGCTTACGGAAAGCCGACTTACAGATGTTAGAAACATGCGCATTCCAGGATAAATTGTTAGTTATAGTAACACCTAGGTATTTATATTGATTTACTTCTGTCAGGGGTTCGGAAGCGAGGTTGTAGGGAAAGGATAGCGTTTTAACCTTTTTGGTAATTTTCATAAAGACAGATTTATTTGCATTTAATTCCATATTCCATTTGCCACACCAGGACACGATGTTTTGAAGGCAAGAATTAAGTGCAACTTGGTCATCTCTGCAAGTTATTTCATTGAATACCACACCATCATCGGCGAACAATCTGATTTGAACGGGCTCTGTAACTGTGTTAGTTATGCCATTAATGTAAATTAAAAATAACAAGGGTCCTAAAATACTGCCCTGTGGGACACCTGAAGTTACCGGAAGTTCTCCCGAAAAACTATCACCGAGAACAACAAACTGCTTACGGTTAGACAGATAGGCAGTAATCCAATTAATTATATATGCTGGTAAGCTAATCATTTCGAGTTTTTTTATAAGGTTAGAGTGCTCCCAGGATTTCTGGTTCACTCTAGTAAGCGGAGGTCTTTCGCTGCTGTTCGCTTCGTGTACCTAGCGTAGACTTTATCGTGGATTCATGCACGCATCAATAAGCAGAGGATGCGACAACGCAGACTGCCTCTGTTAGCTGAGTACCCCATTTACTGGTATTAATAAGCCTCTTGGCGTGTTCGGAGGTTCGTGTTGCCTTCAAAGCCACGCTTCTATCCGTGATTGCGCCCCTATCATCTGCGTGATAAACTCTTACCAACCCGCTCAGCTTCCTGTCATTCGGAGGTCGCTTGCTCGCAAGCAAAAGGCCTGAGTTCAATACCCCACCGAAGCTTCTTGATAGACCCGCTACTTTTGCTTGTTCGCCGGGGGTATCCGGCGAAATTTTGGTTCGAATCTGAGCATTCATCCACCAGCAATTGTTTCCTGCGTCGGTGGCCTTTACATTTTCCCGGCACAGCCAAAGTCGCTAATGCATTTTAGATGACACGAGCTACTTAACCATATCGTGACCAAACAGAATGCAGATGCTATTGCCAAATGAAAAGAAGAAACGGTGCTATAATGCTTAAAATTGTAATTTCCCGTTTTGCTGCGTAAAGTCTACGGCGTAATACTTCCCATAACCCAATGAGGTGTTCATTGAGGAGAAAGTTTACTATATCGCTCATGTGTTTATGAATTTATGCGTTCAACGCCTACGACAGAGTGAAAATTATACCATAACAGCATAACCTAAGTATACCTCCAAATACTATAGATGATGTAATTTTTATTGCAAATTCTGTCAGTTCGAAGCATTGTTAAGCTTTCCGTAAGGGCTTGCGGAACTTCTTTGGTTGAATTATTTTCATTTTCTATTGATCCGACCTCTGCTCACTGTGAGCTAAAAATAAGTTCGTCTTTCGTACTTTACTATTTATTAGGCTTTCCAAGCAGGCCTCATACACACCAACCAAAATTTCCCATGAAGGAAGGGTGCTAGCGTTTACATCAACTGACAAAGGTAAGACAATAAGAAACGATACTTATTTCTTCGATATACAACCGATAAAACGTCACTGCGTACGGAACAGGAAAGAATCATTTAATCTTGAGGTATTGGTGCGATGTCAGTGCACGTTAAAGAGCCCCAGGTGGCCAAAATTTCCGGAGCCCTCCACTACGGCGTCTCTGATAATCAGAGCTGGTTTTGGGACGTTGAATCCCACATAACAACAATCTTGAGGCATTGTACAGGTGGAAGTGACCTGTCTATAATTTTGCCTCGTTTTTATTCGCCTCGCTTGTTATGTGCCTTATCACAGAGAAGCATAAGTTGTCACCTGCGTACCGATGGTGATGATGTCTGATGTTTTACGTCCAAAAACCACAATGTCATTATGAAAGGTGCAGTAGTGGAGGCCGCCGGAAGTTTCGGTCAACTGGTGTTCTTTAACGTGCTCTGACATTGCACAGTACAGAGGCCAGAACATTTTGTCTCTAGCAAAACGCAGCCACCGCACCCGTGTTACGATCCAGCGACATAGGGATCAGCAGCCAAGTGCCTTATCCACGATACCGTTAGTGACGGCGAATTTGTGGATCCATTCGAATATTTTAAGTGCGAATGCACTTCTTAAGCGACCCCGAAAACTCCGCCGGCATCCGCGCTCCTCCTCCTCTCCCCTAGCAACGGCGCGAGGAGCGGAGAGGAGCGTCTGTAGCAACGGCGCAGCGACGTCACGCCCCACGTGACTGCGCGCGTTCCGCCCTCCCCTCCGTGACTGAGCGCGCCCCGCGCCGGCTCCCACCGCTCTCCGCGCCGTGACGTCACGGCGCGTTGTGCAGCTGGCGCCTCCGCGCCGTGGCTGCGCGCGCCGCGCCGGCTCCTCGCACCCTCTCCGCTCAGCTGGTGTGCCTCTCCCCCCGTTAGGTTTGCACTCACCCTACTTCATATATAAATGTGTGTGTGTGTACAAATGCATCATGACAACAACACTTTAAATCATTAATTACACTTAATCATCATCATCAGTAAAAGTGCTTTGCACTTAAAAACGGCCAGACCTCCGTGGGTCGGCTGGCGCGTGCTCTCTCGCTGCCGTCTCCTTCGCTCGGCACTGCAGTTTAGTCGCGCGCACCCCCTCATAGCATCACCCCGTGCTTCGCACTTCCTCATACTCCCCTTCGGGGAAATGCGGGTATTTTTTTTTTGAAGGTTATCGGCTATTGAATGAATATGGTCCGGTGAACACCAGCACTGGACCTCTTTTCCACATGGACGATAGCATTGAAACTTACTAGAAATTACTTTGGGTGATGCATGCATGGCCGACGCGTTCCAATCGTAAATCTTATTTCGATGCTTCGTAAATATGAACCTATCAGTGGTACTTGCCTTGCGCAGCAGATGTCCGTTTCGTCAGTGGTACGCAATTATCTGTGCTGCACGGACCCCTCACGTATGAAATAGGGCCTAATTTTGATTGAATTAAATTTAAGTTTTTTTGTCCTGAAAATTCTTCCAGGAGCGGGAGCAGAGGCTAAAGGCTATACAGCCTGAGAAGAGGCCTCTGCTCCTATATACATTTTGGCATGCAGGCCGCTGGGCATCCTAATATCAAAGAAATATATTCACAAATATGACACAAAAACAACAAATAATAGCGTAGCTTTGTTACACAATGTGAAACAAACATAAAAGAAAATCACAAGAAACTTGAAATATTTACGAATTTCATTCTATAATAACAAATAAGACATTAGAAAATAACTTTGTCACATAATAAAAATTGATGAACCATATGTCATAAATCAAACAAAGAAACTTTAGTAAGCACACTCAATGTCGTGGTACATTAGGATGGATTTTATAATGGTGTTAGAAGGCATGGAACTGAAATCTACGGGACCGTGTAAAAGATTTATCACGGTAGGTATTTGGAATTCGATGTGTTGCTTCCCATAATTTGTCCTCAATGCTGGAATTTTCCTGCGTTACTGGCGCATGTGATAATTATCATTTTCAGGTGTGTTCTGAATATATTGGGGCCTGTTTTGTTTAACCCATTTCAAAAGTTTGAAGTAATACAGTTGTGTTGCCTTTAACATTGTACATTTTTAAATGCGAAGCATTTCTTAGCGAACTTCGGCGACTTTGAGCGTATCTATCAATCTATCTATCTATCTAGCCGCCTACGATTTTGTGCTCTCCTGTCCGTTTCGCTAATGAGATGTTTACGAAAATTGGTATGCCACAATATGACTGCATGACGAACATAAATGACAAGTCATAACATGAAAATCATGAGCGGCACGATTTACATGCCACGGTCTTGGTGCTCTCCTGGCCGTTTCGCTAACGGGATGTATGCGAAAATTGGTATGGCACAACATGACTGACTGACGAACATAAATGGGAGGTCATAACATGAAAATCATGACATGCATGCCATGAGTGGCATGACTTAGATGTCACGCGTTTCGTTAATGGGACGTATACGGAAATTGGCATGCCGCAACATGACTGCATGACTGACATGACTGACAGGTCACAACATGACAATCATGACATGGATGTCATGAGCGACATGATTTACATGCCTCGCGTTTCCCTAACTGGATGTATACAAAAATTGGCATGTCACAACATGACTGCATCAGGAACTTAAATGACAGGTCATAGCATGAAAATCATGACAAGCATGTTATGAGCGGCATGATTGACATGCCACCGTCTTGGTTCTCTCTTGGCCGTTTCGTTAGTGGGATGTATAGGAAACCTGGTATGAAACAACGTGACTTCATTACGAACATAAATGACAGGTCATAACATGAAAAGCATGACATGCATGTTATGGGCGGAATGATTTACATGCCACGCGCTTCGTTAATGGGATGTATACCAAAATTACTATGGCACAACACTACAGCATGATGAACGTAGATGACAGGTCATAACATTAGAATCATGACACGCGTGTCATGAGGATCATGGTTTACACGCTACCAGATTCTTGGTTCTCTTGCGTCCGTGTCGTTAATGGGATATACGAAAATTGCTATGGCACAACACGACTGCATGACTATAATAAACGACAGGTCATAACATGATAATCATGACATGCATGTCATGATTTTCATGTTATATGTCATGACCTGCATGATTTACATGCCACAGTCCTGGCGCTATACTGCCGTCTCGTTAATGGGATGTATACGAAAATTAGTTTGGCACAACATGACTGCATGACGATCATAACTGACAGGTCATAACATGAAAATCGTAACCTGCAAGTCATGAGCTGTATGATCTACATGCTACTCGTTTCGTTAATGGGATGTATACCAAAATTGCTATGGCACAACACGACTGCATGAGGAACGTAAATGACAGGTCATAACATTAGAATCATGACATGCGTGTATGAGCGGCATAGTTTACATGCCGCAGTCATGGTGCTCTGGCGGCCGTTTCGTTAAATTTATATTTACCAAATTCGGTATAGCGAGACAACAATGCAAATCCATTTTACGTTCCTGATGCGTGCTTCGCATTTCCTTGATTCCCACTGCACGTGGGATCTGCCATCTTTTTTAAAGAGTGGTTTAGTTCTCAAGTCCCTGATAATGCTATGGTATTGCTCGATTGCTCGCAAAACTCTTTTTTGAAGAAGTAGTAATCTTTGGTAGTTTGTTTGCGTGGTAGTTCCCCATATCAAGATATAGTATGCCATTTTAGAAAAGAAAGTACGTAGTAGACAAATATCAGACTATATGCTCACATTTTCCGCCAGGGACTGAGAGAAAAGGTTAGATTCACCACAACCAATTCTTCTGCTGGAAGGAAGCAGCAACGCATTTTCCCACTACTGTCTTATTTCTCCGCTGGGACTGGTAATAACATATTGTAGCATTTTGTGCAACTATATCATGTTTTAAAATCAATTAATCACGTCAGTATTCTCCTGGAAGAGAAATGATGAAAACGCCTTGCACTAGCGTTTATCTCACTGCCTATCAATTACATAAATGCATTCCTCAGATTAAGCGCTTAATCATTCGATGCCAGTACAAGCTTTGTTTATTACGGATCCTTCTTTCGAAGGCCTTCATGCGTAAAGAATAAGAAAAGTTACGATGAGATCAAATGTCCAAATATCTTAATGCAACGGCACCACTCTGTCGGATGCAGCCGTGGATAAGCGCGACGCATTCCCACCCATCGTTAATAGAACCAGCTGAGCTTCATACCGTCGCACTCTTCCCAGCTAAAGCATGTGGCCCACGCGGCGATCTCGAGAACTAACAGCGCTGCTACCGTGTCCAGCTGGCGGCTGACTGCATCCTCTGCTGCGGAGGCACTGTAGGCGCCGAAGTATGGTGGTGCTCGCTCACTCGCATGCGTCGATTTATTGATCCTCTGAAAACCAATATGGTGTTCGTCATCTCAGTTCATGGTCCTCTCCTACTCACCGCCTCTCAAGTTGAGTAGGAATTGTAATGGCGCCATGTGCGCTTCGGTTTCGACAGCATGCAATGCTAAACCGCTATCGCCTATTATATTACTTGTGGCTCGATGTGTCTGCCAGATAAAGCTAATAATGATTGCTTACGCGGAAGGAGACAAAACAGCAGCTTAAATAACTAAACAATACCCAAAACAAGAGCCACTTGATAACGCGAAAACACCCACAAGAATCCCGTTTATCGCACCTTCCGCGAACGGAGAATTCCTTTGGGTCACATATAGTTTACGCATTTCCTTGGAAAAGTTTAGAGTCGGGTAGGGTGCTTGTCCACCATTTGAGAGCTCACATATTTAATTTACAGCATGATCTCCGGAAACAGTACGAACTTTCGGAACATGATGCATCCGCAATGAGGAACTAACGCTTCAGAAATCGTCATTTTAGGCGTTCTTACCAGAGTATGTACTCAATATACAACGCCGTCATTTTCCTCACTCCATTTGTAAATACGCTGCTGAAAAATCAAAATGGCAGAAATAAATTTGTCAAAACTAGCCTCGTAGGGTGAGCTGTAGCAGATATAGAAACCAACTCTGACCAATTAAGCGCGGGCTGCGAGATGCGCCACTTAGCGTTGCCATCGAAGCCACTGTCTTGGGGACATTAAGCATGATTTGACGAGTGCGAACATTTTCAGAAAGAAGAAGAAACATCTTTGCCTGCCATATTTGCGTATGCGCATATGACAAAAGAATTGTCGAAGTTTGCATTTCTTCTTGCTTCAGAATAAAAACGTTTCAAGCTCAGTTAGCTACTTCTATGCATGCGTACTTCCTATGATAAGAAGCACGCAGATGAGCTAAAAAGTTATCAGTCTGCTAGCATTGCTGGCATTTTTTGATGGAAGCTCCTTTTGTTACAGCCTGTAATAATAAACCTCAAGGTAAGTGGGAATTTAGTCCACTCTGTTGGTATGGCGCAATTCGCTTGGAGCTTACGCTAACTCGAATTGTTGGCTGTCCTTGACTCTACCACATACCTTGAAGCCATCCACTTGACTAGCGATCTTTTGAACATCACCAACATATTTATTGCAGCATGACCGCGTCTTGTTCACCCTACTATAGCTTTCTCTACAGAGTTTAAACCTTTGTTACGGGCACTGTATTCAGCAACAGTAATTGGCTTTCTGGCTGACGACATGTGTGAAAAGCTAGGCGTCAGAAGGTTTCTTCTTCTCTGGCCACCGGCGCCGTACATTAAAAGGTATTGAAATGAAAGTTTCTTTGAGAACTTATAGTTAGGAGTTCGGTAAGGGACACCAAGTAGTTAAAATTATTCCAGGGTTCCCCAATCCGTGGAGTGCCTTGTTTCGGCACTTACAACTTCACAAGTCATTATCAATCATTGGAATTCTCTTACGACCAGTTGGCATTCGCACAAGGTGTCGCATATAGTATTCACAATCTTCCTTTCCCGCAAAGATCTTTTATTCGGGAAGAGCGCGCTTACAATGTTTCCTAAAATGACGTATGGGGCATCTTGGCGACTGCGATTTTTCAAGTATCAGTGCTGCTTTACCGCAGAGAACGTGGAGGCATTTAAGAGCTATATTGCACTCTCTATATTTATGAGACAGTCTTCTACTTTTTCCATTGTAGAATATGTGCCCACCTCTACTGTGCGGATGATTCTTCGGACAACGAGAAAAAAGTGGGTTAGAAGTCGTTGCCGGTCTACCAAGTTCATAATGAACAAATGGTAAGCATAACTTGAGCACGAGACATAAAGTACGCACAAGACAGGACAAGCGCTCACGCTCAATGACTTTTATCGTGAAGAACTACCCCTATATGAGAAATGCAGAGACATTATCTATAAGCAGACTGCCCGTTAAAGCGATAAGCTGAAAAAGTCAATAAGACACGAATTAAAACATCAATTATAAAAAATTGGCTGCCTTCATGTCCATGTAGTATTGTTTTGAAAGAGTGGCATCTTCGATGACCACTTGCACACTTTTCGAACCCGCAGCAACGCTACGCGGCCTAAACCATGCCCTACACAAATAAGCCATGCCGCCTCGAACTCATACCACTCACACATGCTGACGCACTTTGTCAGAACGCCATCAAAACAGCAGGGACGAAACGGCTAGACAAGACGCAGCAGTGGCGCGAAATATAACAGGCGCGCAAGCGGAATCGCTGCAGGAAGCGCGACTCGATGGCTGCGCAGCCAAGTCCTGCTAGCGCCACTCAGCCCGCGTTTTCCGAAACCGGTGCCTCCCGCCTGTCGACGATATGACATCGCCATGCAGGATGAGGTCACGGGGTGTAAAGAAAAGCCCCAAGAGGATTTCCGGCACAATGTTTCTCAGCCGGAAGCAAAACGTGAGGGGCCACGCGACAGAGTGGCAGTAGATGCCGACGCAACCTTAATCGGACGCTGCAACGTAACCGTAATTAGACGACCAAGCGCCACTCACGGAAAGCTTGCCGGGGGCATCCCATTGAGAATTTTAGTTGAAATAGACGCCCATAATTCCGTAATGAGCGCATCCTTCACCTCCAAGAAGGAACTTGCGCTGCATGGGAAGACCCATACGCATGTAAGCAAGGGAGCGCCTATTTATACAAGTGTAGTCTGAGCGGGATGAGTTACTGGTCATGATGGAGCTTTCATCCGGCGGTAGCTGTGTTCATGGAATGCTTAGAGAGTGCAATCTTTGGCTTGGTCTTAACCGCTGAGCAAAAGGCGAATGTGATAACGGTCTCTGCATGTCCACCATGAATGCCGCATAGGACCTTCCACTTCTGCTTTTTAGATGTGCTGGGATAAGAAGTGAGTTTCCCACATAAATCTCACGAGATCAATTTCATCTCTCCTAAAAAAGACACGCATGTTCTGGTGCCCTACTGTTTCGCCACAAGCCGTTTTTTTACCATCACTAACGTAATATCGTTAGGAGCTGCTACTGCAGAAAATCTTGCGTGGGCATCGGCTTAGGCATTCGGTGGGCATAATAATCTCGAGCTAGTCCCACTTCCTTTGCAATACGGAGCACACCATGGAAACCATGCGCCATGGCGCTGGTGCTTCAGTGAACACAATTCAATTTCTTAAAGAGAAATACGCCAAAAGGTTGTATATTTTTTTTACCAGCGCCTAGACACGTGATAGCTCGGACTAATTCATCATGTGAAAGCTGTTACTTCTGTTGCGAGGAAACCTAATTAGGTTACGGCATAACTCAAACCATTCCATCTCATTATAGAGAAGGCGCCGGTGCGCGTGATATATACATGAGCTTGCACGCTTCCATTGCAATCTATTATGACAGAAGGCCTTTTGGCTTTAGAGCTAGAGCAAAATGCGCTGCGTCACGCGCTCGCTCTTTACACTTGTGTGATGAATTTGGTACCATGTCCTGGTGCCGGGTACTCTGCGGAGCATACGTCACGGCGAGTACTGATAGGGCATCTCGTCAACTCGTACCCAGCCCCCCCACCGGAGGAGGGAGGCCATGGAAGACGAAGGCAGAATAACGAAGGCAGAAGACGAAGGAAGAAATAAAGGAGTGTTGTGCCATTGTGCGATGACACCTACGCAGCAAGGTGACTTGAGGGTGTCGCAAGAGCACGAGAAGGCGATGCAAAGGGGGCGCAATATGCTATCGCTTTCCACTCTTAAAGGCGAAGCTTAAACATTCCCCAATATTTCACTTGAAAGATCGCTAAAAATGCTCCTTGAGGGCCGTTTTACAATTCACAAATAACACTTCATTCCAAACGTGCCCCGACTTACCAACTGTCAGCTAGTACCTGAGCTGCGTTATATCTATCCTTCAGACAAGGTCCTGCGCCAGAAAATGTTGAAAATCACTCGCTTGGTTGGCATTTCCTGAGACCATGAGCTTCTGCCGCGGTGTTTCTTTCGTTGTTTCCCTGATGTTGTGGTGGTGACCTCTTAAAGACTAGTGAAGTTCTAACATCGAAGAAACAGCCGCATTGTACTGCAGCACCGATACAGGCACGAGTGATTTCATGTGTATCCCGCTGGCAAAATTACCACAATCAATCCAAGTCCGAAGTGAGAAACGTAGGACTTCTACATTTTCTTGCTTTCCAGATTCTACGCGAGCGGCACTCACAACAGCCGAATGTACTGCTGTGCATGGAAAAAGGCGACGCGTTTCAACGCTGATAAGCGTTTGTCGATGGCGGACGATCGTGCTCGCACCTACTGTTTTACAGTTGCAGTTTCTTTCTATGCTGGGCACAAGATTGCCCAATGAATGCAATGATGTTTAAATGTTTAGGTGCCGTGTCCCTCAGCTTCACGACCACGTGACTACACGCGAAGCTTTGAAGAGCCGAAATTTCGAGCCGCTAAGGGAAATACTCTCGTCCACTATTCAGTAAACTGAAATCCGATTGAGAGTTCTGTGAAGTATATAGGCAAAGAACTCCTTCCTATGTGTGTCCGGATATTTGTATTGTTATAATAATTATTGATTATGACATTTTGAACATTCTTGTGACATTCTTATGACATTTGTTATGATATTTTGAACATTCAAAATTGAAGTACATCGAAATTTTAAAATATGCAATGCAATTTGTGGGACCGGGTCCTACGCGACGCCATGTTTTTGCACGGAATGCCTCGCATCCCCCTTTCCCAGCTGGACGGGGCGGCGGCCCGCCCGCTTCGCCCATGTGGTTTTAACATAGGCTGCCATTGGGCAGCGAGAAATTCCTAGAATGTTTGCGCGTTCTGGCGTTTCTGGTTTTGGAGATGCCTCGGGAGAACACGCTGGGACTTGGAGAAGTGCGCACGTACTTTTGGGACCCTCCGGCCGACCAGGCCATCGGTCGGATGGCGTGCTTCTGCGAGCCCCAGCGACCACGGCGGCGACCTGCGACCGACGCTCCTGTCTGTATGTTCTTCTTCTATTTTCCTTTTTCGAGGGCTCGCGGTCGCGGGTGCGCTAGCCGGGGTTAGGCTCTCCTTCCTTGCATGGTTATTTTTGTGTGTTATTCTGTGTTCGCGTGTTGTTCTTTGTTACTGTCCTTTGTTTGCGTCCTTGTTTGTGTTCGCGTGTTGTTTATCGTTATCGTATTTGTCCTTCGTTTATATTAGACTTTACATTCGGCCTTGTTATTGTTTGTATTATTTTAATGTTTATTAAATTACCATGCACGGAGAGATGCGCCTAATGTTCTCATCCTTCGCCGCGTGCGGCGGTTCGTGCTGCCCTGCCTCGAGTCGGGCCGCGGGTCGACGCGCGCGGCAGCGCGGCGATGGCATGGCTGAGATAGCTAGCGTGCGAACGCGACGACCTCATTCTCTGCTCGTCGAGTGCTCGAACCCACGACAGGGGGTTACTAGCGGCGATGCCGCTGCTAGCAGTAGTAATTAGTAGAGGAACCCCTACAAATTTGAAGAATTAACACATATGCAATCCAGTCATCCTGCCGAAATTGACCGAATTTCCGCTTCTACACTGTGTGCGGAGAGCGGTACCAGCGGTGCTAAAAGGGTAGGCGATTATTGAAGCCGCAGTTTGTTCGTACATTCATCGATTATAGTATTTGTTCCATACTGGTGCGTGTGCCATAACAGAGGGCTATCGCATTCCACTATTATTGCTTTGATGCACACAACAAGTGAACAAATTCTAGCATGTTTAAAAAATTCTGTTCCCTCTTTGTTAATTAGAATATTACAAATCTGAAACACGGGAGGCTTTCGGTTACGAACAAAGAACTGGGACCTATGCATCCCACTCGCCAGTTATGGAAACAGAGAGAAAGTGGAACCACTGTGTCCCGCTGTCAACTTTAGGAGGTTGTTTATATCTGAAAGCGCGTCCGTCTCGCAACTTTGGCAATATGCCTAAAAGAACTGTCGCAGTCCAGTAAACTGTATATTGATGCATGCGCTCAACTCTCCTTAGGAGCAGAATCATGGACCGTCATGTGTCTGTGGCACCTGCTTATATTTATGTGGCTGCTCAGCGCAGAGTGGCCTGGTGATACCATGAGGTCCAGCACCGTGTTGCGTAAAAAAAGAATGCCTCAAAGACATTTTTCATATGGCTAAGGTTTCGGGTTGTGAAGGTGGTGTGGTTCATAGGCACGCTAATTGCCCATATGTCTTTGTGATGTACATCCGAGTCATGTTTTTCATCAGGTTCGAAAGCAGTATCATTGATTTTTGGCCTCTCTTCACATGTGTCCCTTGAACGCTGCTGTCTCTTCTATATGGTCGGATCGGGAAAGATGTGGGAGTTCGTCAAGATTGTTATGTTATTCCTCTGGATAAGCCACCGGGCTTTAGTTCTCAAACGCCATTCCGAAAGCTCTCAAACTTTTCACCACTAATTCTATTTTAAGCCAAGACCTACATCGAATTAAGAGCTTCTACATAACTCAGTATTCAATGGACACAATACACTCAGTATTCAATGGACAGCCACTTCGCCAAGCCTGACGTAGAACAAGTGAATCGCACTACGTTTCGTAAAAGAAGTTCCATCTACCCATACATGGTCAGACACCACGCAATATAAATGTGGGTCATTTGTAAGTAGCGGCGGCAGTAGAAGAAATACATAACCGCCGCACCATGCATTTCTTTCTTACGTGAAAATAGCCCTAAAAACGCAATTTTGAATTAAGGACGTAGAAAGGCAAAAATTGCCACATGTTGTATACATTTAACCAGTGGAAGCATCGCGACAACATATTTAGAATGTTCTGCTATATTCTGTGAATATAGCTGGCGGCCCCTATTTGGCAGCACAAGCTCTACCATGGAGTTGGAGCGCCGAGAACTTGGTGTGAGAATTGGGGCATATATGTCCCGCTCTCAAACAAAGGCTTTAAGGCGAAGTTTAGGCGTCCTCCACTTTTTGAAAACCTGTCCAACCCCGCCCCGCCACGGTGGTCTAGTGGCTATGGTACTCGGCTGCTGATCCGAGGGTCGCGGGATCGAATCGCGGCTGCGGCGGCTGCATTTCGATGGAGGCGAAATGTTGAGGCCCGTGTGCTGTGCGATGTCAGTGCACGTTAAAGAACCGCAGGTGGTCGAAATTTCCGGAGCCCTCCACTACGGCGTCTCTCATAATAAAAGCTGGTTTTGGGACGTTAAACCCCACATAACAACAACCTGTCCAACCCACTTACTAGTCGATGCTGGAATGACCCGACTAATACGTATAAAAACCAATGTATTTGATCTTTAAGACATATACTTGGTGCAGTTGCACTTATATGTAGCAAGGAAAACACGTTCGTTTTTCAAGATTGCAATACCGTCCTCCATAATACAGCAATCTATACAATTTAAGAGATGTATGTGATAGTACAATGTAAGACGGCTACTGTGCTTTCTAAAGAGTCGATTTATATAACTACTGCACAATTATATAACCATTGGACAGCGCTGCTTTAGCGTGCTTTGATGCTGCGCATGGTTTCCTTCGAGGAATCTGTATACGAGTTTGTATTCATCTTTCATTTCAGATACACGTGCGGTAACCAACTATACCTTCGCACTTAAGACACCGGATTGCGCAGTAGTAATAAAAACGAGAGATAACAAAAGTGGGACAACTTCTCCAGGTAAAGATAACGGTACATTAGTAAGGTTGTCAGAGTGCTACGTTATGTGATAAAAAAATGCACATGCATGTAGGTTCATTTTATACTCTTTTCAACTAAAATTGCCATGGCAAGTCCTGTAAACAACGAAAAGTAAGTGGTCTGAGAGAAATTTGAGTCAGCTTGGGTTCGGAATCGAACATACGCGTGCTATGTGCGACGCATGCGCATTCCTAAAGGGCGCCACTGGTTCGGGTAACCGGAGTGATCGGTGGTATATTGTAAACAGACCACTATGTGCTGCTTCGCTTTCAGCTTGGGCGTAGCGCTTGGATGAACGAGGGGGTCGTCTCTATTCGCACACTAAGGATGACAGACCATTTTTTATGATAAAGAAATTTCGTCTAATGCACTGGTGTCTTGGCCAGCTTTCAGCGTTGGGTACATACATGCCTTGAGGGACAGAGGAAGCGCACATGCGCTCCTGCGACGTTTGTGATAGATTAGGCCGTCACCGAAACCGAAAGCTATGGCGTTCAACTTTTGAGGCTATTTAAGAGTTGATGTTGCAATGACGTTATTGATGCGTATAAACCGAGAATCATGCGATTGTTTAAGACGTAATGTTACGAATGTATTATCTGCTAATAGGTCAGACGATCAATGAAAGCACATGAAGGGGGCAGACGAAGGCTAAGGCGAGTCCGGTCCGATGAACCACCCCACTCGCGCGCCCTCCACGCATCCTTGTTCTTCGCACTTGCGCGCGCTGCCGCGCCATTTTCCCAGGGGCAGAGGAAGCCCTCCGAGAGATGGAAACGGGTCTGCGATGATCCTTGAGACATACCCCGTGAACCTAGCGCGTGAGCGCGGGTTTCAGCGACGTAGTTTACATAGCTTCCACAAGCGAGAATGGCAAAGGGCATGGGATGGCGAGGAACTGGCGGTACAGGTTTTTCTGCGGACTGGTATCTACAGAAGCACACGAGGACACACATGATCTCCTACCGGCTCTTCGAAGAGCTTGTCAGCATAATATCGCAGCGATGAGCATATGCCCATGATGCTGGAGGGGCAGGAGTGTGTCTAGAAAGCTCCGTAGAATGCAAACTTAAAGCAAACCAAGGATGGATATCTATAGTAACTTTATCTGACATTATTGTAAGCGTACGTTACGAAAGGCAAGACGGCGTTCCACACATCTGTGGCATATCGGTAAAGGTGTAATTCGACCGTTCAGTGAGACAGTCTGCTGGTGGTAAGAGATGAACGCCGGTAAAAATGCCAAAGCCTTTCAACAATTTAGGGAGTAAAATGGTTGATTTCTGGGGTTTTACGTGCCAAACCGCAATTGTATTATGAGGAAGGCGGTATTGGAAGGCTTCGCAAATTTCGACCAGCTGCGGTTCTTCAACGTGCACCGACATCGCACAGTACGCGGCCCTCAACATTTCCCCTCCATGGAAATGCAGCCGCCATGGCCGGGATTGGATACCGCGAGCCTCGGAACAGCAGCCGAGTACTATAGCCACTAGACCACCGTGACGGGTCGTAGGGAGTAAATTTCCGTCCACGATCACTTATGACAACCCGGAAACGCGATGACGTAAGAACACGAGGCGCAGCAGGAAGGAAGACACAAATGTACTGCTGCTTCCATGCAAAGATTCATGATCTACGCATACAATAAAGAACCCACCGGTTCTCAGATGAGATCCTTGGGAGTGGTCCGAGCCAGTCGATGCCAATTTTTCAAAAAAAAAAATAGAAAAGCGACGTGGATTGCGTGATAGGTTTCTAATAGCCTGAATGGCCATTCGTCATCTGCTTGTGGCGCTGACAACCAACACAGCTGGAGGCGTACCATTTCATGGTTTTCCAGGGTTTCGGCCAGTAAAAGCTGTGGCGGAGCCTGTATAGCGTGCGGTAGAAATCAAGATGGCTGGATGCCCCGACACGATGGTCTAGCAGCTATGGTACTCGGCCGCTGATCCGAGGGTCGCGGGATCGAATCCCGGCTGCGACGGCTGCATTTCCATTGAGGCGAAATGTTGAGGCTCGTGTGCTGTGCGATGTCAGCGCACGTTAAAGAACCCCAGGTGGTAAAAATTCCCGAAACCCTACACTGCGGCGTCTCTCATAATCGGAGCTGGTTTTGGGACGTTAAACCTCACATAAAAACAAGATGGCCGGATGTTATGTCGCCGTGCACCGAACGGGGAACCGCAGGGCGTAGACCTTCGGGCTCTTAAGAGAAGTAACAGGCCGTGAGCTGGGTAATTCTTGCGCAGCAAACCATTACAAAGTAACAGGTTGCCTTGGGCAATGATGGGCACATTCCACTAAACTTTTCACAGCAGGGTCGCGATGTTGCTCATTCATGAAGCTGCTGAGACCTGGAGACTCGGACGAAATAGAAACTAAATAGTCGTCGAAGTCATTGTTTTCTGCGTGTGCGTGCGGTGTAGGGAGGCGAGGTGCCTGGGAGGGAACAGGTTAGCAAGGCGCTGCTAAGCAGTACGTAGTACGCGATGACTACGCAGTACGCGATGGCGACAGTGCGAAGTCAAAGTTGCTGCTCGGTTGCCACCCCCCCCCCCCCCCCCCCATCCGCTTGCGGCTTTTCATGCTTGTTGAAGACGGGGGGTGCGCCCCCTCCCCGCTTCGACGCAGGCCTCCCGAGCGCGGTGATGTTATTGCATGCGCCCTCAGAGCGACGGAGTTGGACCGGGCTCGTTTGAGCTCTGCTTCAGCTGCGTTTTTTGCCCTCGCATGCGTGCCTTTACCCGCGGGTAGAAAGGTAGATGCGCGTGGAGTTATCAATTTGTACTTTATACAGGACTTGATGGCGACCGCGAAAACCCGTCAAGACTGTCCACATAATTTTTATCGCAGTAATAGAATTTTTTGGCATGCCGCGAACGGCAATAATTTGTGAATGAATCGCCTGCTGGATAAATGCATATTTTTTATGAAAGATTTGCACCCTTATTTCTGCCGTTATATCGAATTATTAACAGGTCCTCCTTTGTAGATTTTCAATTTTTTTGATGTCCTAATTCTTTCTAACACAAGCGACACTCTTGCACAAGAGACAAGAGTGTCGCTTGTGCTCGGGCTATTAAAATGGACATTTCGCAATTTATGCGGGAAGTTCTTTTCGAAAGCTCAGCTCTCGGTTTTGTGCTCGCTTATATAAGTTCCATAGTTATACAGTCGATAGTGGATTAAATGAAACTTCTTTAACCATTGAATGCAGGTTCTGTTCACCAAAAGAGTCCTCCTTTGTAACATAATCGCTTGAAACAGCGACTGTAGGGCAACGATGAGCTAACACGCGCCCGTATTAGCAGCTTTGATTGCATAAAGAAAGATCAGTGGCCTTTTAGTCACCACTGGATCGCCCTTGCGCCGTGGTACTGGGATCGGCACACCGAAGCGAGATTCCTTGCATACGCGACTTGATAGCCGGATGCACTTTTCGTCTTAACTTAGACATAACAGGCCAATTAAATGCATTAACATTTGGTTCAATTATGGCACCTTTTAATCACTTCAATTGGCATCCCACTCGCTGCATTCACATTTTCCTAGCGTCAAATCATGTTTAGTGCACTTTTAGTGCCTTTTGTTAACTTTGATTTCCACTTGGTTGCTGTAACTGACTTCTTATTTTATGTATGAATCATAGCTTCGAACCCTCTACAGCTCCGAAGATCGGCTCACCACTGTAGAACTGTGGTATATTTGTGAATACTATATCACGCGGCCCTTCAATTGCGCTGCAGTAATTCTTACAGCCGCAATAAAAACCATGTGTGCACTGAACAATCTTACCACGTTATTGCAGGTTTAGTTAGAAGCACTGAAGTCTGGGTGAGTGATCGATTCTTCAGGAAAGACCTGGCAACGTGTTACCAGCACTTCTTTGGATTGTGCAAGTGCTACCATAATGTAACTCGATACGACGTCAACGAATGCAGAATCCTGTATAAATATCCAAAGGAAAACCAAGAGAATTGCTGAGCAGAGAAGATCTATAAAGGTTTTTCGTGTTTTGTTATCTTGTCTACGTGTTTTCATACTTTACTCTACTTCAGCGTGGTTTAAGTGGCATATCCCGAAAAAGATATGTTGAAAATAATTGAAATATGAAATGAGCTACATTGGCAACTGAATGCTACAGCGCAGTGCACCTGTTTTAAAAGAGGTGGGTACGAATTACACACACAAAAACGATACGTTTGAGAACTTGAAGCCAAACTTGATTCAATCGCTCACTAGGACGGGAGGCGAAGAAGGAAACAAGGGCAGGGAGCTTAACTAGACAGAATCGGTCACTAGATTTTGATATAACCAACAATCTTTGCGAAGCAACGCGTTTTTGGTTGAACATCTTGTCTCTTGTCGCGTTATAACTACAAATCAACAATTATAACAGTTAATAATTTGTACGTTGAAGATTTATTTTGTGAATGATTCTGCTAGCACAAATAAGGAATAGTTCAACTCTTCAGGTTCCCATAAGTTGTGTGAATCCGACCATTTTATCTGTTTCAATCCGGTACACATGGATTCGCGCGACGTTTTCTAGGGAATTGTCGAGCTCGCATTCACTATCTGTTCTGACAAGAGTTAACGACGTGCCAATGCTCGCTAAGGAGAATGAGGGCACCCAAATTGGCAGCAACCTCTTGCGATTTGTGAAAGCTGGGAAAAAATTTGATCAGGGGCTTAGCTCGGCTATGTCAGGATATACGTAGCGTGAGCGAGCCTTAACATCATCGACGGCGCCTTGTTGCTTCTGCGGCTGAGATGGTCGGGCAGGTCGTTCAGCCTCCTCGGGACTCCGCTTTGCGCGATGTTCCTCCCTTTGCTCCGGTGTCTCCGCAGCACGTTCATCCTTCTTCTGTCCATTCTTCCTACGTTCAACCGCTAATTGCCAGGCAAGTACCTCGGGATCCGACTAGTTAAGCTTCTCAGCTCTTCTGCACCGCTGAGCAGCAATTTCGCTCTTTTTATGTTCGAGCTTTCTTATCTGACCTAACAGCAACCATTTGTGTTGGTGAAATTCAGTCAGACACAATAAAGATTTCTGGCAGAGGTACTCCGCAGGGTTCAGTTCTCTCACCTACCCTGTTCAACGTGGCCATGGCAAAGCTACCACCGCTCCTGGAACAACTTCCGAATGTGCAGCACGATCTGTACGCCGACGACGTCACAATCTGAGTGACAAATGGGTCGGACGGCGCCGTTCAAGATGCACTACTGGAAGCCTTCAATGTAGTCAAAGGGTACGCCATTGCCGGAAGACAAACCTGCGGAGCTGAAAAATCGGAACTTTTGCTCGTGTTCAAAAAAACGGAAAAAGACAAACAAACCGCCTGACGTGAACTTGCATCTCAATGGCAACCAAATTCCAAGGGTAGACTTCACATACTAGGGTTCCACATCCAACACAACGGCAAGGCTACATATACAGTCCAACTACTACGCCAACAAATTGCCCAAGTACCGCACATGATAAGGCTTCTTACAAAGCGCCGACATGGGCTTCTCGAAGAAGACACCCTCCAAATTGTGCAAGCTCTAGTGATTAGCAGACCACCTACCACCTCTCCTACCATAACGTTACTCAAACCGAGACGAACAGGATGGACGCCCTCCTTCGGACGGCACTAATGGCGGCACTAAAGGCGGCAAAACGCGTCAACGCAGCTCTTACTGCGACTTGGGGTCCACAACACTATCCGAGAATTGGTGGAAGGCCACCTGAACAGACAAATTCAACGCCTCCAACGAACAAGACAAGGTACTGATATTCTCTCCCGGTTGGGATACACCATGCCGAACAAAGCGCTACAAGAACGCGAGAACCTTGGACTCGAGATTCGAAGCAAAATTCAGGTGGCCCCGATTCCACGAAATATGTATCCTGACCGTCATAAAGGCCGGAGACCTGCAAGGGTTCAGGCTATAATGCGCGTTCTAGGCGATGGTACATCTGATACGCCGGGCCTCTACACTGGCGTGGTACGGTACCCACAAAGACAGGCCATGTGTCTTGTCGTAGTAGACAACACCGACACTCTAGGCGCTTCGGCCACGCTTAACACTAACGCCAGTGCCATGGCGGAAGAGTCGGCTGTCGCCAAGGCTATTGTACATGCTTCTCTCCTACCAGCACGGGACGAACCTACGACAGTGGTCACTGAATCGCAAAGTGCCTGCAGGAACATAGCACAAGGAATGGTGACACCGTACACATACCGTATTCTGACATCTTTACACCCCTCATTACTACACAGGGTGCGTATCGTTTTGACACCTGGACACGCCTTTCTCCATGGCTATGAACGTGCAAATGCAGTAGCCCGCGAGCTCACAAACCGGGCGCCATCGCAAGAGCTGTCCAATAGAGACGACGCACCAACAGAACCGTTGAACTACGCCCACACTCTAGAACATTACAGAGAGAGCCGACGTTACTTCCCCCCACCACACCATTTCCTTACCCGGAAGGAACCTGTCGCGTGGCAGCAACTGCAGACTAATTCCCTCCCATGTCTCTTCACCCTACACCTCTTTCGTGCCACACAATATCCTTCATACTGTCCCTACTGTGGAGCGCAGCCCACAGTATGTCACTGCACGTGGGAATGCCCATGTCCACCGGGCTGTTCCCCTATCTGATCACCATCACATTCCTCCTGGGAGACTGCGCTGACCAGCTCAGTGCCCCAAGAGCAGTGTCGGCTGATCCAGCGAGCACGTGGAGTGGCGCGAGCCAATGGGGTCCTGCACTGAGGGCTCCACCCTACGAGGAAGATCCCTCAATTCGTTTATATAAATGTTTACTCTCTCCCTCTCTCGCTCTTTTAGGGGCGAAGCTCCTTAAGACGTGGGTCGTTCGTCGCCTGTATGTATGTATGTAGTAACCACCCGCGTGCCGGGAGGCACGCGCTCGCCCTCGGCGCGTGCTTCCCGGCGCGTGCCTCTCTCTCTCCCGGCGCGTGCCTCTGCTGTCTTGTGAGAGAGAGAGAGAGAGAGAGCGAAAGGCACGCGTTGGCTATGGAAACGCTTGTCCGCCGCGGTGGTGTAGTGGTTACGGTACTCGGCTGCCACCCAAAATACGCGGGTTCGATCCCGGCCGCGGCGGTCGCATTTTCGATGGAGGCGAAAATGCCAGAGGCCCGTGTACTGTGCATTGTCAGTGCACGTTAAAGAACCCCAGGTGGTCTGAATTTCCGGAGCCCTCCATTACGGCCTTTCTCTCCTCTCTATCTCTTTCACTCCCTTTCCCCCACCCCCACGGACGCTTAGCCGTGCTCCCTACATGGGCTGCAGAAATTAGCGTCCTTTCCTAACCGAACCACAACCACAATCAAACGCTCTTTCTTAGAGGAACGCTGTACCAGCTCGCAAAGAAGGAGAACGCGCCCTCGTCCGTCGCGGTGGTGTAGTGGTTACGGTACTTGGCTGCCACCCAAAATACGTGGGTTCGATCCCGGCCGCGGCGGTCGCATTTTCGATGAAGACGAAAATGCCAGAGGCCCGTGTACTGTGCATTGTCAGTGCACGTTAAAGATCCCCAGGTGGTCTAAATTTCCGGAGCCCTCCACTACGGCCTTTCTCTCCTCTCTATCTCTTTCACTCCCTTTCCCCCACCCCCACGGACGCTTAGCCGTCCTTTCCTAACCGAAACACAATCATCAATCATCCCGCGAGAGACAACGTTGGCGCAGGCAGCGTCTCCTAGCGAGTTTCTTGATTGAGAAATACCGACTGCTCGCGTTGGAGAAGCGTTCACCGGCAACCCATATATATATATATATATATACATATAGGCACTGGATCTTGACTTGCAATGAAGTGCCGGTGGGAGATTTCACTTGTGCATAGTTGAACCATGAGCATTCGTAGCGTGCGCGTTAACTAAATTAATCCGGAACTCGGCACGATCTACGATGAACCTCCCGAGCTTCGCCCACTCATCATCATTCACTCCGTGGATATGCTGTAATTTTTCTTCATGACTATACCACACTTGAAAACGCTCTACTATATGTATACCCCCATCATGCCTCGTCATATGTGCGCCACATGACAGGCGCTATCAAGCGGCTACCGCGAAGCGTCATACTTGGCTATTGCGCAATGGAGGTGCCAGTCGGGCACGCGCCGGCGGCAGCGCGTTTTTAAAGACGATAGTCTTTCTTGGGATACTTCAACGCAGAAATTTTGGTCTGTCTGTCTGTCTGTGTGTGTGTGTGTGTGTGGGTTAGTGCCTGTCCTGCTGCGAAAGGTGAACCCCTTCCTCAACGACCACCCAGCTTGAACTGGTGGCTACCTTCATACTTCTGAACACAGTCGGCCAAAAAGCAAATATTACGCATATCTGAGGCGCAACATCATACGTATGTATTGGACGGTGTGTTCCTTTAGTAGAAAATACATAGATGCGTAATTCTAAAGACCCTAGTGCTTGTTAGGATGCGCAAAAGTGGACGTTTCCTGTACTAGGCAAGCTTCTTGCGTTTCCCGTAACCATGGCCAGATGGCGCCCTTATCTCGCGCTCGTGCCGAACGGAAGGCAGGGAAAGGCCGCCCGCCACTCCGGCCGGTCCCTTTCTCTCCTCGCGTCTCTTCGTTTTCCCTCTCGCTTGCGCAACTCCTCGGGGGAATAGAAACACGCGAAACGGGACTCATGCAGTACGGCCGGTAGAAGGCTATCGTCTTTCGACGGCATTTGCAGCGAAGCACGGAGATACGCGGCCAATTTTTTGATGCTATGA